>LPNX010995960.1:167908-260761 GCA_001517045.1 Pseudotsuga menziesii | reverse complement strand
AAATTAAACAAAAATGAATTTAATTTATATGCATAACTAACATATTTTTTTCATATAAATATCATTCATTAATTTAATTTATTTTAAAAGTACAAGATTATATATATATATTAGTTTGACATTATGATATTAAATACAAGTGAGTGAATATATAATTTAAAATTAAAAAACATGAAAATGACAATATATTATTTTATAAAAAATTGTGAAAAGACATTTTTATGAATTATGAGTACTTTACTTGAAAATGACAATAATATTATTTTATGAAAAAATGAATTGTAAGTACTTTACTTGAAAATAACAATAATATTATTTTACGAGAAAGTGTGAAATGACTTTTATTGTGAGTACTTCACTTTATGACTTAAAAGTACTTGTACCACTATCTTGGTTAACTATGGATTTTCATCCACCATAGAAAATGTGACAAATAAACATTCTTAACTCATGCAATGCCACCTCAACCATGGGGGATGATGTCATCTACTAGAATGTAATTGGTTGATTTTTATAGTACATTTTGGTCCTTTTGAGGCCCATTTTTTACCTCAAATTCTCTCTAATGTAGGTAAAGAAAAGACTGTTAATCAGTCAGGATTTGTAAATGAAATCAGGGTTTTCACCTGTCAGTAATGTATGGTTATTGTTCAATAAATTTTATTTTGTTTTTTATTAATATTTGGAGAGGCCTAAGTCTTAACCTGTAATTCTAAAGGCAATAAGCCATTTCTTCTTAACTTATTTTGCTTTTAATAAATGGTTATTGTATTATTTTAAATTATTATCATGTAAATTAAAAAGGATTTACACTGCAATGCATTATGGAAATTTTACTGTGTTAAGAGTACTATTATTATTCTATTTTCTTCATAAGGGTAAATTCTTAAGTAAACCCTACAGTTCGGGAAGGAACAATTTTTTACTTGGAAAAATTCTTAGCTTTGTTTTAATATTTTCCTTTAATTATTTTTATCGTTGTTTTAATTCTTATAAAGGAAGATTTAGGGTAATTACAACAAACTTGGGAATAGGATTAAGTTTATCTTTCAATAACCTAGGTAGTTGTACTTAATTTACAGTCGAAACTTCTATCTTACCTCAAAGACACATATTGTCTAGAAATCAAATGTTATAAGATTGTAATGAAAATTATCTTAACCTAAACCCACCCTAGGTGATAGTCTATTTATTATATCTATGTTTATTTGTTAAACTGTAAGTTTTGTGTTTATAAAGAATACTAGTATTTAAATAGTTCTTTAAGTAGTATGATCTCTAAAAAAATTTGCATACCTATGTTCAGTTCTTATCTGAAGTAAATTCATTTAATACATAAAGTATTTTTTTTTTGTAACTAGGGAGATCGAAAACTAGAGCTGGGATGGTACTCACGTGACAAAGGGTCCAGGGATCCATTCCTGCTACCACTATACCCCTAGGTGCCCCACACTCGCTGAAAGACATGGGACACAGGTAAAACCGGGTGGGATTTGAGCTCGTGACCTCCAATTTACAACAAGTGAATTCATAACAACTGAATAGCCAATGAGCCACACCCATGCAGGCTAATACATAAAGTATTAATTGTTTCTTTACAGAATAAAAACACAAGCAAACCATAGTATAATTTAGTTACACTTCTCATTCAGGTTAAATGAAAATCATCATATCTACCTAAACACCCAACTGTACTAGAGACCTGCCTAAGCCAGGCGTGGAAAATGCAGTATGGAATTCTAATTCTATTTATTTTTCATTTAGCATATTTACTACTATTTCTAACATAATCTAACAATCACTAAATCCAACAATACACAGTTACTCATTTCTTCATAAACCCTAATTAAATACTAACATCTCTGTATTTGTAAACTAGTAAACATCTTACTGAAGACAGTAAATAAATATAATAACATGAAAACAAATAGAACATGTCAATAATGAGGCGACAACAGCTTAAGGAGGCTGTTCCTCCCAACCAACTCCTGGAGGAAGCTTAGACTACACTTACTCAGGACCCCCGAGCCTGTTTCCTGGTCCTCCTGGTAAAGTATTGGGTGAAGGATATGTCCTTAAGACCTTTTGTCACCTGATTGGTCCAATTACCTCAGTAATTCAAATCTGCTCACATTAGTAAGAACTTCAGCCTAATAGCTGCAATAAGTTTAGTCTTGGTAGTTAACCCCTCAAACTCACTTCAGAAATCCCCTCCATTGAATTTCTCATGAGTAAATTCATTCACTCTGAATGATCACCTCTCAGAAATTAGCAGCCTCAATTGTCTTCAATGGGAAATTTTATAGAGATGCCTAGGTCTTCTGGGTCAGTTTTCATTTAATGAGCCACCTACTCCAATTCCACATTCTTGGACAATCATGACCACAAATATAGGGAAGTTGCCACCTGCAATAGTTGGAAGTAGTTTGAGGATGATGCCACTTGTCATTGTACTCTCCACCCAGTCTCCTCCACCAAGTGACCAGTTAACACTCTTTTAACAGCTTCCCTAAGCTATTGTCTCATCATTTATTTATTTATAAATAAAATATTCTGAATTACATTAATTATTCTTGACCCCACTTGGTCATCAATTACAAACTTAGCATAAAATATAACACAATGTTCCTCAAATAACATTAAATTGTTTTTGCAAATTGGGGCATGTGACATCAAAGGTTGAAGAATCTTCTTACGAGTGCACCAATTTTGAAAATTGCAGACCCAAAAAAATACCTTGTGGTGTGTACCGATGCATGTAATCAAGGAATTGGAGGAGTTCTTATGCAAGACAACCACGCGGTATTCTACAAGTCGAGAAAGTTGAAGGAGCATGCGAAGAGCTATGCTACTCATGATCTAGAACTTCCAGCCATAGTACATGCTCTAAAGATGTGGAGACATTACTTAATGGGAAGGAAATGTGAGCTAAGGATAGACCATTGTGGTCTGAAATACTTGTTTGATCAACCAACTTTAAATGTTAGGCAAGCTAGATGGTTGGAATTTTGTGTGAATTTGATTTTGAAATCAAACACATAAAAGGAAAAGAAAACAAGGTGGTTGATGCACTCAACAAGAAGTACATGAAATGCATGTGGCATCTCTTAGTACTTGCCAACCAGATTTGAGGCAGTAGATTATTAACCATATCACCAAGGATGAAATGTACATACAGATAAAGGACAAGTTGCAACAACAAAGCCTTGAAAGGAAGTACGAGGGATATAAATTGGAAGAAGATGAACTTCTTGCTTATAAGAATAGAGTTTATATTCCAAATGTAGTAGACTTGAGGAGAATTGTTATGGATGAGATCCATCAAGCTCCATATTCTAGTCACTCAGGATATCAAAAAACAATTGCTACGGCCAAAAAATAGTATTTTTGGCTAGGAATGAAAAAGGACATTGTTGAGTATATTTCTAAGTGCATGAAATGTCAACAGGTGAAGGTCGAACATCAACATCTAGCAGGTTTGTTGCAACCTTTTCCAATCTCGGAATGGAAATGGAAAGTCATTTCCATGGATTTTATTATAGGGTTTCCAATGACTATGAGGAAACATGATTCCATCATGGTTGTGGTGGATAAGTTAACAAAGGCATCACATTTTAACCGGTTAAGTCCACATATAAATCTGATGCCATTGCAAATATTTTCATGAAGGAAATTTTCAGATTGCATGGATTGCCTAAGGCAATAATTTCTGACAGGGATACCAAGTTTACTTCCAATTTTTGGAAAGGTCTTTTTGCAGATTTAGGTGCAAAGCTAAACTTTAGCACCACCTACCATCCTCAAACTGATGGACAAACAGAGAGAGTAAATCAGGTGCTTAAAGACATGCTTCACATGTATGTAATGGGGAAACCATCCAATTGGGAGGATTATTTACACTTGGTATAGTTTGCATATAAGAACAGACAGCAAGCATCACTGGAAATGAGTCCATATGAAGATTTATATGGAAGAAGGTGTAGGACACCAGTGACTTGGGATAATCTAGTGAATAGAATTGTGCTTAGTCCAGAATTTATTAAGGAAATGGAACTAGAGGTTGCAAAGATCATGCAGAACTTGAAAGTAGACTAAGATAGATAGAACAACTATGTAGATAAGGATAGAGTGCACAGAGAGTTCAGTGTTGGGGAACATTTTTATCTTAGAGTGAGGCCAAGGAAGAGTTCCTTGAAGCTTCGGAGTTGTGCCAAGCTATCACCTAGATATTGTGGGCAATTTGAAGTGATTGAAAGAATAGGGCCAGTTGCATATAGACTTGCATTTCCTTCTAGCACTAGAGATCATAATGTTTTTCATGTCTCTTTGCTTAATAAATATGTACATGATCCTAACCATGTGATTAATTGGGTTGTGATCTAGGTGGAATCCAAGGGAGAGTTCCAAACCGAGCCATTGCACATCCTAGACAAGAAGGTCACAGTGCTCCGGAATCGAGGCGTTGGACAGGTAAAGGTGCAATGGAAGCACTACGGTCCTAATGAGGCTACATGGGAGCTAAAGGATGCCATGAGAGCGGCACATCCATTTTTGTTCAATTTTGAAGAGCACTGAGGACAGTGCTAAATTAAGGGGGAGGGGAATGTAATATCCCGTTTTTGACCCCATTATATTAAAACTGCAAATGATGTAAATATTGTTATTAAATCATGGTGAGGAGCTCAAGGACAAGGCCCCACCATGGATTTATCATTTTATATATCGGAAATTATAACTAATACCTATGGTTCAGCAATTAAAATTTATGTCAATGGTTATCATGCTAGCCGGGCACAATATAAAGTAAGACATTATGAAAATATGCAATTTAATAAAAAATTACCCACAACTAGCTATGTCAATGCAACAAAAGAGATGGGGGAATGATTTCATAGGCAATAGGGAGGGAAATTATTCAAACCCTTGAGCCAATAGGGTAAATCCAAATTTCAATGGGAGAACCCATATAACTGTCAAGTACTCTTTTTGTCTTATTCACCCAATCATTTATTTCTTCCAGAAATTTGTTGAGGTAGTTAATGCCTTGGGAGTGGAAGAGGATGGCAGTCAAATTCGTATTGGGGCAAGCCATCATTTTTGAAAAACTTGTTTTTGACTTATTTGGCAACTAAATACCCAGAAATGCATGCCCAAGCCATTATTCACCCATGCGTTTTACTCTATCACACAACTGGAATTTGCTGAGTGTTTTCCCTCGTGATTTCCTTTTATTTTATTCATTTCTCCATACCTAGAAATCAGTTTTTGTATTGTTGAGTGAAAGAGTAGTAAAGATTCACGATTTATGGGTTTAGGGAGGTTGTTTTTTCCCTCATAATGCCCATGGATGTTTTTTGAAATCATATTTTCTCACCAAGGGTTGATTTCCCCATTTACCAATTCAGTTTTTGTTGCAAAATGTTTTCCTTCATACCCAACAATGGTATTTTGTTGTTGTGTGCATCCCTGTTTTGGTCTGAAATACTTAGGAGTGGAAGAGGCCTGGAATTGGCTTGATAAACCTAGTGAAGAGAGGAACCTCATAGACAGATCAAGAGGGGCTGGAAAATATTCTATGCACACCCTGAAGAGCACTGGAAGGGATGGTATGGCATGAGGGACTATGTAGCAGTGAAGGGAATACTTCTGTTTGTTGGGTGTTTAGGTACTGTGGATTCCAATCTAGATAGATCTAGTGCAAGTGTCCATAGCTTTGTGGTTGATCTCACTAGCTTATAAATTCTACCTTTCCACTGCCTTAGTAGCCTGATAAACCCAACTGTTTTTGTCTTGGTTGAGTTTTGATATGTTTTGGCTATGTGTGAGTTTGTTGTTCCCTAGTTCCTTGTGGAAATCATGGCCAGATCGGGGGTGGCAGTGGTGCTGAGATATTGATGAGCACACTGGCCTATGTTTGGGTGGAACGTTGCAGCGACATAGCCAGTTGCAGGACAACCCCTTTTCAAGATAAGTATTTCTTGTGTATTTAATTTCTGCAACTGTATTTGTTTAATTAATTGTTTATGAACATACAAGATGCTTGGAGTGTGTTTGCTTCCATTGTGTTTTCATATGTTATATATTTGCATATGTGTTTTTATTTCAATGCATTATGTTTATGTTCATGGGGATAGATCCCCAGTTGGATAGAGCAAAGCAGTTGAAGTCGCATCCTCTCTCTCGGGAGTAGAGGGGAGGGGACATGACACTGGTTATATTGAAAATTTGTACATAAAATAAAATATGTCACTTTTGGAATACACATCAATAATTTGGTCAATTAATGGTGTGGGGTAGTTGTCCTTGGGACAAGCTCTTTTCAAATCATGAAAATATGTACAAACTTGAATAATACCTTGTTTTTTATCTACTTGAACATGGTTGTACACCCATTCCATAATAGTGGTAGGGTATATGAATCTAACATTTAAGAGTTTTCAACCTTGACTTTAATAGCCACTTCCTTCCTAGGATTCACTGGACGTAACTTTTGTTAAACACGTTTATCATTTGGATGTGTTTTGATTTCATTTTCAACAATGGATGGGTTGATGTCTGGAATCTCTTCATATGACCAAGTAAAAACTTTGCAAAACTCTTTGAACAAATCAATATCGATATGAACTTCCTCTTCGAAGCAGTTTTCACCAATAAAAAAAAATCCATGACATTAGGGTCCTTATAAATGTTTAATGCCATCGTTTTGGAAATATTTTCCATATTTTCTTCAGCATAGATTCCCTACCTTGTTATAGGATTTATGGGCCATTTTTTGTTTCCATAGAGTCTCACATGAAATTCCTTATTTTCAATCCTCTCTAGGGCTAGAAGGAAATAGGAACAATGGTGCATATCTTCCCAAGGTTTGTTAAGTTCTATCATAGCTTCCAAGATTGATTCATCCGTAGGTAAAACCATATCTAAAAAATCGAGAGGGTGTGAGGATTCCAACGCAAATGCAAGCGTATAATCCAAATCCAACTCCTTTGATATTGGAGAAGTTGTGATCGGGTTTGTAGCAGTACTCTGAATGGCCTGATAAGATAATTTTGTTGTGGATAAAGGTACTATTGGATGACGATGTTGTGGAACTTCCACTAACTCATATGGAGTTGGCAGGATCCAAGGATCATTTCTATTAGATGTTGACTATAAAGAATCCTCGAATATACTATGAACATCCCTAACACTAGTCGAACTTATATAGCTAATAGGAGCATGAATATTAACAATGGCCATAAGCAATGCATACATACCTGCACCTAAACTCTCAGTTACTGGATTGGTCTGATCAACCAATGGAATACTAGAATTTGTGGAAGTTGGAGTAGTATTTCAAGTATATGAAAATTGGTCGATTTTAATGATTTTTCCTTCATGAGGAAAGATCAAAAATAATAATAAGGTGAAGTAAGTAGTCGAATGGTAAGTCACAATTTTAATGACAGTGTGACTTGTGTTCGATTCTCTCAAAGGAATTTCTCAATTGAATGGGAGTGCGGTTCAGTGAATGGGCATGTTTAGGGTGAATTGCATTATAGGAGCATGGAATCAAGAGACAAACCCCACCTTTTCCCTAGTTGGTCACTCCTAGTGGTTATAGTGCTAACCATCAGAATCGACCCCATGTCATGAGATTACAAAACTGGTGTCATTGTTGATTCCTCTAGATCACAAAATAAAACATCAAAACTCATAATATAGATGAAGGAATCACCTGCATATAATATATCCAGATTCTACCTGATAATAGGTTGTAATCAAAAGGTGCATCTACTAATTCAAATTTCTATGAAACTGTTTTTCCTCCTAATGAGATATCAAAAGATGGAAGGATTCCATGAGGTCGAAGAGATATTCCATCAAATGCAGTAAGAAAAGTCGTAAAAGGAACTAATTGTGGAGACCCTAGAGTTTTCTAGCAAGAAATAGCGATGAGACATGTGGATGCACCTTCATCAACAATCATTCGTCCAATGGTTTTAGAACCATGAAATATGTCGATATGGAATGCCACGTGGTAGGGTAGGCAAGGCTTAACATATGACATATAAAATATTTCCATTAACTCATTCGAGGATTCGGGAACTTCCTAAAGCAGCCAAGAGTGTATTCTATTGTGAAGGGAAAGTTTGCAGAACCTCCAAGGCATACATTATATAAGGGTTTCGGGACAAATCTTCAACTATGGAATAGTTGATAGCATCCCAAGAATTAGGATTATGCACTATTTTTTTGTAGACACCTTTAGATACCTTTGGCATAGGATCTGTAGGCTTCTATATATGGAGAGAGTTTTCTGGATTGGGATTTTATTTCTCCTTCGACATGGTTCATAGATATAACTTTTCGCTCGAGTATTCAACTGAGTATTTGAAACTACCATGTTTATATAGGATTGATCATATGATGAGTCATTTTGGGTTCCTTCACTAGATTTGGAGTTGTCGGCAACCATATTTTGTCCTTTTGGTAAAGGATCTTTTAATACAGCAAGTTGTTGTTGTTGCAAGAGCTTATGGGCTTGTTTGACCAAGGGGAATTGATGTGTCAAGTGATGTCACTTGCAAATTTTTCAAGGAAACTTGTCATTTTTTCATTATTTGTTTCCCCCTCAACATTATTATTTGGTTTGGGCTTGTTTTGGTTTTCCTCCCCTTTCTTGCCCTTATTTTTATTTTTCTTTCCACCAGGTTGCTTAGTACCTTTTGGAGATGACTGTACATTATGTACATTAGCTATTTGAGAAGGGGGGTGTAAATCTTAGTTGCCTCTCCTACAGAGCACTTAATAGATAATTTCATGATTTGTTTAGCAAGTGCTTTCATAGTAGAACTATAGACCAAACCAATAATGCCATCGATGTGTGGTCCAAGGGTAGGCTTGGTAGGATCAATGATAGGACACACAGAATATGAAATTATTTCATATAAGATCCCATATTGCAGATAAATAAAATCCAACAAATGGGCCTTAAAAATGGCCCCTTCCTCGATAATAACCACCAGAGTGGAAACATACTTGGATATTTAGGGTAAGAGTGACTTCAAAAACCACTCTAACAAAATTTTCAAGAGGTATATCATCCTTGGTAATCCTTTTCCTTCTTTGCCACTCTTATATGTGATCCAAAATATGAGTGGCTTTGGTTTTCCTAAAATTAGACAACAATTATGTACTGGAATCATACTAGACAATAAGTTGGAAATGATTAAGAAAGACCGTCGCTAAATCATTGAATCAATAGTAAGCATCTGATGGTAACTCAATGTACCACTTTGTTGCTACCCCTATAATGGTTCTTTGGAAAATCTTATGCTTAATCAAATCATCATTCAGTGAGTTTGGGGAGAACCATAAGTGAAAATTTGTGAAATGGTCCCTTGGGCCTTCACCCGTTTTTCCTTCAAACTTAGGAATGTCTAAAGATAACTTAGTGGGTACAAAAGGCCACACTAGATCGTGTCACACAATATCATTCCTTAATTTTGATTAGAAGATTCAACATAGACATAAATGGTAATCTAGTTTGTGTATCAAAATGATTGGGTTGGGGAGGTTGATGGGGAAAAAGTCCTCCACCAAAATTCCCAAAGGGATGGTTGGGGTTGCGCCGACTGTTTCATGTGAAGTGACAACATTTTCAAATGGTTCCACCCATATTGTAAAGGAATCCCCCCCTCCCAAATGCCTTATGTCCAATTTCCACTGGGCTTCTGAAACATTGCCCCAAAATAGAAAACCAATTGACTGAATAGCAACATTACCCCATGCTCTAAATAGTGAAGACGCATTGCTACTAGCAGGTATAGCCATTGATTAAAAACCATATTACTGAAAATTAACTCTTGTAGACGGGTTAGAACCCGAAACGGGTCCAGTAGGTTGGAAGTACATAGGGTTTACATAAGGATTGGATGTGGGAATGTGTGCCCCAAACAAAGGAAAAGATTGAAACGATAAGGAAGATTTGTTTGTACCAAAAGCATAAATTGAAAACAAAGGACTAGAAGTAATGGGAACACTTAATGTTCCTACCATAGATGTGCTAGGTATAGAGGCACTCAACCTAGAAGGTCTTACAAATGAAGTACTTAAAGGTTGGGTTATTGAAGAACCTGTGGATCTAGAAATCAAACTAAGGTCACAACTCAGGAAATGGTATCATGAGTTGTGTTATGCAACTGAGCACTATTGTGAGGAGGAGATACCCCCCTTGTGAATATGACGAATGTAGGGATGTGTAAATCCTCAAATCCTTCTCCTAAGATATCCATAATCATACCACTCGTAATCCTACAAACACTTGTGCTAGATTGGGAAAATGGATAAAAATGAACTAGAACTGGACCAGATAATTCAGTTAAAAATGGGTTGAAAAGTCTAACAAAACCTTCAGTTTGTAGGTTTTCAAACGTGGTAGTGTGTGGTACAGGATTTTTTTTCCCGATAGATCAGGATCCCTCGGAATTTCAATAACACCAGTAGGTTCAAAAGAACCACTTGTGTTGATTCAACACCTTTGAGGAAGCATTTGATGTTCAAAAGGGATTGGAAGGAATATTTTTAATCCTCCTAGACCTATGAAGTGGTTAATATTCCACCCTTAAAAATTTCAAAAACAGAAATTCCTAAGGCCAACTAATAAACAGAGAGCATACAACACAACAATATATATAATAATAATAAGTCCTAAAGAGATCAAATAGGAAGTTAGGTAATCCTTTCAAAGTTTTAGTGAGGCTTGATTAAGTCCCAAAGCTAGAAACAACAAAGGTCAAAATTTATTCCTTAGGTTATTCATGTTTCCCTTCTTGGTACAAGTGTATTTACTAATAGAAGAAGACCTCCATAAAGAAATCAACCTCCAAGGGTACTAATTCTCTATACTCAAATTCCACCCAAGGTGTGCGCAAAAATCCTCTACTAGCACCTGTGTATGACCCTAAAAGACAAGATATTAAGGCTATTAATATGTAGTTTGCATCCGAGGGAACATTCGCAAGTCGAAACCATGCGTATGCGATTCTAGCTAATCCTAAAATGAAAATACCACAAACACCACATGGTGCCAAAAGGTGGTACTGAATAGTCCTCATACATGTAAATTCTATGGTATATGCTTGATTAGCAAATGGAGGGATATCTCCTTGACCTAATCTCACATGACCTCGTGCTTGATTCCCAGTTTAGAGGAGCTTCGTATCAACACTTCATACAAATTGGATTTCATATCGTTGTGAAAAAGACCCACTACACTTTTGCAAGTTTAAAATGATATTGGGTTGTTAACTAACAACCTGACCCAAGATCCTACAACCTAATCTAAACTGGTGAACCCTATCAAAAATAAAATTCAAATTTTAGATTAAGCGTTTATTTTAGTGTTTTATTTTACTCAAGGTTTATGGTCATGAAACAAATGGTGTTTGGACACTTGTAGGAAATAAATTTTAAGATCAGATAGATCTCATAGAAAGAAAAGAGGAGTGCTAATAATATTCACAGGAAAATGGAATCAATGCAACACTCCTATTATGTTTAATCATTTTTTCCTTTTATAATGACAAAACGCAAACACAACCTTTCTTTTTCTTTTGAAATTAAATGAAAGGATAAGATTGAAATTCTACCAATAAAGTTCTTTTTTGTATGCAATGAAAAGAAGTCAAAATATTGTGTTGACTTTCTTTCACTTCTTAATGCACATAACAAAGCAAAAAACAAAATAGAAAATTTTTATTTATGTTTCTTGAAATGGAAAAAGAACAAATCTGAGTTCCTATAATATTGGAATCTTAAACATCACAAGAAGAATTAATGGACCAAGCAAAAATTGTATGAAAAATAACAAAAGAAAAACTCCATTAACAACTCAAATTAGCCTAGAAAAATAATGAAAAAGTATGATTTTCGGAAGTAGACTGATGCGACGAATACAGAAGTCAATATCTGATTGGGAATCGAACTCTCGACCAACGATTACCTATTTTTCAACAAATATGTATGTGATTCAACTAATATGAAGGAAGGGAGAACATTACGAGTTTTATGGGGATGGAAGGAGTGGTGAATGAAGAGATGGAAATCGTTCTGGAAAAGGAAAAGTCTTAGGGAACTAAAGAGAGATGTTGTCATTTTTTCTTGGAAAAGGTTTTGGAACATCTCTCGAACCTAGACGAGGGCCACATATAAGTTTTGGGGTTCCAACAAAGTGGTCAGGACATGGGGGATGCACATGAAAAAACCTGGAGTTTAGTCAAGGCCTCCCCAGCTTCAACTCTTTCTCTTCAAACATTCATCTGGAGGTTCCTAGTGGATCAGATGCTTGGATGAGGATATCGAGCACATAAAAAAAGGCAAAAATGGGGTCATTCAATCAAGATGCACGCCAAACAAAATTTGTTGTGGAGTTCCTTAGGGATTGGGACCTAGAGTATCATATCCAAAGTCTAATCTAATTCCTACAAGTGTTTTTGGAAAAAGGCTAGATGTGCTTCTAAGAGGGAAGGAGACTTTGAGTTAGTTTTTTGGAAAAAAAATCAACATGAATAATGTGGAAGAAGTGGAATACAAAGTCGTAGTAGGAATAGCGTGGGGTAGGAGATTTGATATGGAAACCCTAAGGATTTGGGTGGAATAAAACTAGGGTTCCAAGATCACTTACACCCCAAGGTTGAAAACCACGGCAAGAGGATGGTTTTTTTTTATAGAATCAGTGGAGATTCAAAATGGGTTTTAACTCAAAAATAAAGATTTCAGTCCATACCCATTCTTATGAACAAAATGGACCCTTATGTTTGATCCAAAGAGGTAATTGCTAAATATATTATCAATTTGGGTGCGTCTGTCAGGTCTGCCATTGGAATTGTGGTCATTGTATGCGTTCAGACATATTGGGAATGCCCTGGGTACTTTTCTTGATGTGGATATGTCGTTTGAACAAACATATGTTATGGAGGTTTCACATATACTAGTAAAAATAGATGTGGATAAGGGGTTGTTGAAGGAAATGAAGATGGTACAGGAAGGGAACTCTTTCATAAAAACCCTAGACTATGACAGAATCCCCTTCAGGTGTAGAAGAAGTCATGTGGTAGGACATATTACAAGTGATTTCTCCTTCTCATCAAAAGGATCGCACCAACAATTTAAGAAGGCCCACATAGAAAAGGAAGGGGGAGCGTAGCAAGATGGGGAATTTTGGGGAGACTCGATCATAAGAGAGGTACAAAAATGGGGACAAGGTCACAGGAATAAATGAGTACATACAGTTCAGATCATCATAGGGCTCTTATGAAGATATGGGAATAGAGGCAACGAAGTGCACGACGGAGGAGGAAAAAGAAAAAGTAAATGAGGAAGCGACGAAGGGAGAAAATGGTAAGATGAAAGATACACAACTAAACTTATCTTTTCAATATATTTCTTTAAATTATTTAGTGGAATTATTGGATCCCTTTGATTGCCTAGTTTATGCAAATGTTTACCTTCATCTGAGCCTATGAGCTCGACCCTCTACCCATTACTTGCAGCTAGACCTTCTTCCCCAAAAAAATCTTTGACCACAGTTGTAGAAACCTTCTCAAATTCATACTCTTAATCCATTATTCATAATCTGAGATCTCGACAAACCTTAAATTCACAAGTGGGAATGGAGTAGAAGAAGGGTTTAGGGGAAAATCTGGAGAGGTCATTATGGGGCAGAGGCAGAGGTAGGAAGTCTTTCTTATCCAAATCCCAACTTCAAGAAATGGTTTATGTTGTTGTAGGAAAACAATCATCAATTGACATGGCACTTAGAGCACCGAAATCCCTTACGAGGGTTATTTGATGAAGATTATTTCCTTCAACTACAGAGGGTTGGAGAACCCTTCCAAAAAATAATTGTTCAATCATCTGGTTGTTTCAATTGAACCAAACCTTATATTTCTACAAAAAAAATAGGTGAGTGGGAAGTAGTTAAGACTTCTCTAGAAGGCCTCCTAGGATACTAGTGTATTGAAACAACTAGTGCAAGAGGAAGGTATGGGGGCGTGGATTTAGGATGGAACACAAAGAGAATTAGAACCTCAAATTGTTGGATCTCTCCATCAAGAATAGGTTTGGATCTGTTCTCCTCTAATTTAAACATGGATTTGAGGCTGATAAACATTTATGGACCAAATGTGCAGAGGGAAGCTTTTTGGTTGAGCTGCAACAATAAATAATTTCATGAATCATAGAGCATTTATTTGGGGAGTTGACCTAAGATTCTCAATTGAAACAACATAAAGTTGGAGTCCTCTAGAAAACCTTGACCCACTTTCTGAATTTTTCCAAAATCTGCTAGAAGATAAGGTTCTCCTAGATATTGAACCAGTGAAGCTAAAACCTACTTGGAACAATAAAAGAATTGGACAAAATATAGTAGCAAAGAGGATGGATCCATTAATTGTCACAGATAGGTTGATGGGAACAAGACTTTTATGTAGGAAATGGATTGAATCGGGGGGCATTTTGTATCATATGCCCATCTACTTGGAAATCAGGAGTCAGTAGACAAAACCTAGAATCCCTTTCAAGCTAAATTCTGAATGGATGAAGGACGAATCTTTTCGAGAGATGATTTCAAGTAATTGGGTAAATTTTGAGGAATAATTTCAGAGCATGGTTACGGTAAAGTTTGTGTAGAACTTTAAAACAATAAAAGCAAAGATAATAGAGTGTACAAAGAAGAAGAAGAAGAAATATGATGAGAATGAGCTCAAGGAGATTGAAGAGACCATTAGAATCATCCAAGACACAGAGGGTGGTGGTTTTTCCTCAGAAGAAGATAAGGAACAGTTAGTGTAGATGGAGTGCAAGAAGAAGAAGCTACTAGATAACAAAGAGGTTGAAAAGAAGATCCCTTTGGATTAGTCATGGGGATGAAAATACCAAATTTTTTTATGCAGTGGCCCAAGGAAGAAAGATGATAAACTCCATCTGGAGCCTAAAATATGAGGAAGGAGTCGAGGTGTCATATTTTGGAAATATGGCAAGAATTGCATAGAATCAATTTCATGAACTATTTAGGGCACAACATGGCACTTCTATAGCTCAGATTGTTAGAATAGCTTAGCACTTTCAAAGATTTGTAACTGAATAGGAAAATTGAGAACTCATAGAGGTCATTAGTGAAGGAGAGCTCAAGGATACCCTTCAAATTTTACAAAGAGACAAAATTCCAAGTCCTGATGACCTCCTAGTGGAGTTTTACCTGGACTTTTTTGAGATGATTGGCCTTCATAATCTGAGAGTGGTTGAGGATTTTAGAAATAATGGAAGCATGAATTCCATTTTCAACTCCACATTTATAGCCTTAATCCCTAAATCAAACAATCCATTATCCTTAGATGTTTTCAGGAGAATATCACTATGCAATGGAATTTATAAAATAATAGAAAAAATCATTGCCAGAAGATTTAAATTTTTTTTATCAAGGACCATATCAAAGGAAAATTTTGATTTTCTAGAAGGAAGGCAAATACATGAGGCAATTGGTGTGGCTCAAGAAGGTTTACATAGCATAAAAACCAAGAATCTATGGGGGCATTCTTAAAAATCAACTTGTCCAAGGCATATGATCGTTTCAACTGGATCTACCTTTGAATGATCCTTACCCACATAGGCTTCGAGGTAGAATTCATAAATTGGATTATGCATTGCATGTAAACAATTTCTTTTGTGGCTCTGATAAATGGGGTTGCCTCCCCTTTTTCAAAACAGAAAGAGGTATCCTCCAAGAATGTCCTCTCTACCCACTTCTATTCATGTTGATGATCGAAGCTCTCAGCATATCAATTAATGTGGCCTCTAGGACGAGAAACTTCGAATGAATTCACATCTCCCAGCAACTCTTATTAACATATTTGTTGTTTGTAAATGACATACTTATTTCTAGTGAAGGTAGTAGGAGGGATATGGATACTTTGGAAGGTATCTTAAACTTATTCAAACAAGCCACAGGAATGGAAATAAATGATAGGAAGTATTCTCTAGCCTGCAACATGATGATACATATTATATCACAAGTAAACTTCCTTATGATCATATCACATTTGATAGGGGACACAAATACATTGGTTTCCATCTCAAACCCAACAATTATAATAAATATGACTGGAGCTGGTTGATTGCGAAGTTCAAAAAGAGGATGAAAGTCTAGAATATGAGATGGTTCTCAAGAGCAGGTTGGTTGGTACCAATAAAAACAATGCTTGAATCCATCTTAGTGTATTGGATATCTCTAACGTGGATCCTGAAGGGCATTCTAGAAAAACTTGGGAATATTTGCTTTTATTTGTTATGGAGAAGCCAGTAGAAAACCTTTACGTGGATTAGGTGGGAAAGAATAGCTCTTCCAAAATAATCTAGGGGTTGGGGTTTAAAAATCAATTTTATTTTCATGAAATCCCATGTAACGAAAATCATTTGGAGACTTTTATCTGCTACTTAGTTATGGGTAGAAGTAGTTCCACCAAAATACATTGCTCCAGATGATATCATTGACTGGATCCAAAAACCAATTAAAATTATGAATAATGTCTCCAATGCATGGAAGGATGCACTGAAATCCTTTGACTTAATCATTTATCATTTGGCCTGGAAATTAGGGAATGGTTGTAGTTGCAAAATTGGAGTGGATCTATGGGAGGGCAGCACTGGGAATCATACTTTACCAAGTGAGCTTCTCCAATTACTGAGGGATAGGAATATACACACCATTTCCCATATTGCAGATCTAAGGAAAACCACTATTTGGGTTCAAGCATGGTTGGAAGCCTCTTAGATAGGACTAGAAGGTGATCAGGAACAGACATGGCTTGTTTTCGTAAATGCTCTGAAAAAGGCCCACTTTAGAATTAATGATCAAGAATATGGATTAGTTTGGGATGTAGACCCCCATGGGTGTTAGGATTAATTAATTAATCCTCCCTTGACCACCATATTCTAATTGTCATTTCCTATCTTAGGAGTCTGATGCCACTTCACTAGTGCCATGGGGAAATCATATGTGGCCACCTACCCCCTGTTGCACTAGTTTACATGAGTTTGGGAGCTTCGAAGAGAAATCCCTATAATCTAGGAACCCACACTCAGTGTCACTAGTAGTCACAAGCATTTGACCATAGTCTATGTTCAGTCATGATCCAATCAGCCATAGTTAGTTCACCTTCAGTCACCCTAGCACCATGTTTCCCTGATTTGAGGAAGTTGTGCATGTTTTCTCACCTAAATTAGTCAGTTAACTAAACATGAAGTGATTTATCCATTCGGAGTTGCATTGGGGAGTCTCTAGTGGTGCTTTTTCACAGTTAGAGCTCATCGGAGTCGGTCAAAGTTGGTGAATTCAAATCCTATCTATGGCATTCGAATTCTTCCTATTGTAGCATTACACATAGGTGAATGATATTGGATGTAATATTATGCTGACCAATTTTGTCTCTGGCATGTTCAATTTTTTCATGAATTTTTTATTAGTGTATACTGAATTCTTCCTTTCTCCTTCAACCTTCTTTCAGAAGTGAACTAATTCAGGTCTGAATATCCTAAGCTTTGATAAATTAAACATGGTATCAGAGCAAGTGTTAAGGCCAAATTCAAACCTAGAAAACTTCCATTGATGCACCATAAGCAATTGGGTTCCACATATTTCTTGATATTCTTTCCTTTCTCCCTCTAGACTCTGTCCACAGAATTCTAGCCAGGTGTTATGCACCCAGAGAAATTTCAGATGTTGAATTGGAGAGTATTTTAATTGGTTTGATTTCTAATCGAAGTATTTTCGCATCTTTTTTGCAGGTAAATCAAATATTCTAAAGAATTACTTGTTCCTTGAAGCTGCAAGATGGATAATTCAGTATCTTTGACTCCCAAGATCCTCACAAACTTTAACTATCTCAATTGGAGGGATGATATGAATATAGTCTTGTGCAACAAGGGTCTGTACAAGGTCACCATGGGCATAGAGGTCGAACCCCAACAACCTCTTGAAAATTCATAGTATCTGAACAAGTTGGATAAAACATTTGGTTTCATGTGCATTGACATCTCCGGGAAGTTACTCTTCCATATTTATGGTAAGAAAACTCCAAAGGAAGTATGGGAAATGCTTGAATCCTTGCTTGTTAAGTAGGATGCGTTGAGGGACCATATTCTGGAGAATGATTTGATAGCACTACAATTCAACAAATTTGAAATTATACAACAATTGTTCTCAAAATTCAAATCCCTTGTCATGCAATGCAAGTAGTGTGGGATTGATAAGAGGGATGAGCAAATGGTTCTCTCAATTATGAGAAAGCTTGGCCCGGAATTCTCAGTGTTCATATCCACCTTTCACTCGAGGATAGTGACAACTCCTAATTGGAGAAATCCCTTGATTCCTTTACAAAATCTCTTATTCGGGAACAAGACAAGTTGATACAGATGGGAGCCCTTAGAGCCTCCACAAATCAAGCTATCTTGGCTGGGGAGACAAAGAATGTGCAAGCAAGGACGAAGAAGAAAGGAAAAGATAATAGGAATATTGAATTAAAACCTAAGGAAGAGTTTGAACCATTAGATGAATCCTCGGGCTCTAAGAAGGAAACACATCAGATGTTTGACAAGGCAAAGTGCTCTTACTATAAGAAAGGAAACCATATAGAGAAATTTTGTATGAAGAAGACCATAGATCGGATTTCAAGACTCCTTGAACAACACAATATTTCCCTCCCTAAAGGCGCAAGGAAGGATGAATATAGAGACAAAATTGAATAACGTGAGATATGTCATGCACTAAAGGTTGGATTTTCAAAATCTCATGCCTTCCTTATTGATTCAAGAGCCTACAATCATATGGTTGCATCCAAATAATTATTCTCTTCATTAAATCTTACTGATGGTCCAAACATTCACATAAGAGATGACACTTAAATCTAGGTTGAAGGGAAGGGTACAATAAAATTATAGCATGGAGTGTTCAAGAATGTCCTCTATGTGCCCTCCTTAGCAGCAAATATGTTGTATGTATATCATAGGACTCAGATAGACTCACCAAAGAAAGTTATATTTGATCCTGACTCAATGGACATATCAGATATCTCAACTGGGAAGATGATAGCGAAAGGTTTTGCAAATCATGCCTCCAATAAATATGAATTCTCACACTTTCTGCCATACTCGGATCCAGTGAAATCTCAGCTGCCATTTGAAAGGGAAGGTAAATTCATTCTACCTAAACCTTTTGCATATGATAATGTTTCCATTAATGTTTCAGATTCAGAATCTGAAGTAGAGAACCAAGTTGAATCAATTTTGGATTTGAAGATGAATTTCAATCAAATAGGGAACCATATCTAGTCCCTACTCCCAATCCTAGGCCTAAATGGGCTCAAAAGGTTATCGAGGTTGTTGGAAACATGACTGGAGAGTCATCTGACAAGAGGAAAACAATATCTCAGTTTCAAAATGAGAGCCTTGCACTATGTAAAGAAAATCCACTTTTCCCAGAGAGGTGCTACAAACTCCCAAAGAGATTCTACGTGATGGTAAGGTCTGATCAACAATTTTAATCACTAAAGAACAATCATACATTGGATCATGTCACTCTTCCTCCATAAAGAAGAGAGAAAATAAACTTTCTACATGATAAATTGGAAGGAAAAATCTACATGGAAAGGACTAAGGGGTACATTAATTCTCTCTTGACATGCAATCTGAGGAATCCATTGTATGGGATGATGCAAGGACCCATGGCATGGAATCCCAAGTTAAACTCTTCCATACTATCAAAGAGGTTCGAAAGATGCAATATTGGCTGCAAAAGCAGCAACATTTATTCTCTTATCTGTCATTAGGTTGGAAGAAGGTGGAGAAGTTCACATGCACAGTACGAGGAAAATAGTGCACACAAGGACCATCATACTGCATTACTGCTCCACATAGATGCAAACTACAGAAAATTTCAAAAAAAAATCAACTCAAGAAGAATTTTTTCTTAGTGTAAAGGCTTGATTCAGTTATTGTTCCTAGTTTTTCCTACTTATTTTTTTTGGGGGGGAGTGGGGGGGGTCCCATGAGGTTTTCCCCATTTCCTCGATTTGTTAAGCTGACATTTTTACATTTAGATTGTATGGGTGACCTTTGGTATTAGTTTTCAGGGCCTAGGTTGTACAAGTTAGGATTAAGGGGGGGTGTTAGGATTAATTAATTAATCTTCCCTTAATCACCATAGTCTAATTGCCATTTCCTAGCTTATGAGTCTGATGCCATTTCACTAGTGCCATGGGGAACTCATCTGGGGCCACCTACCACTTGTTGTTCCAATTTACATGAGCTTGGGAGCTTCAAAGAGCAATCCTCATAATTTAGAACCCACACTCAATGCCACCAGTAGTTGACCCTAGTCTATGTTCAGTCATGCTCCGATCATCCATAGTTAGTTCACCTTCAGTCATCCTAATGCCACTTTTCCATGATTTGAGGAAGTTGGGTGGCTTTGCTCACCTAACTTAGTTGGAGCTACGAAACCACTTCCAAGGATGGATACGGAGGCCCATTTTCAGAAAGGTGTGTTTATTTTTATTTATTTCATTAGTTAGTTTAATATATATGTATCATTTCTTTTGCTTTTTTGAACTATTCCTTATGCTCTGGATGAGCTAAGGTTGGTGCTTTTGAACGTAGTATGGTAGAAATCCCCACTACAAACACCATTATATTACACACAAGTGATTGATATTGGATGTAATGTTATGTTGACCAATTTTGTCTCTAAGATGTTCAATTTTTCCATGAATGTTTAATCAGTGTGTATTGAATTGTTGCTTTCTCCCTCAACCTTGTTTCACAAGTGAATTAATTTTAGGCTTGAATATCCTAAGCTTTGATAAATTAAACAATGGGAAGTACAAATCAAAACATGGCTACTTTAAGTCATAGTAAACTAGTTTCAGAGGAAGCCAAAATGGTGGTGGAAACGGTTGTGGAAAATCAAAATCCTGACCAAAAAAAAGTTATTTATGTGGTGCATTCTAGAAAACAAAGCACCCACATGGGATTTTCTAAAAAAAGGAAGAGAAGGGCATGGCTAGTGTCATCTATGCAAACAATATGATGAAACAATCTTTCATATTTTTTTAAACTTCCCTTTAACCAAGATTATTTGGAAGGAGCTCCATTCTGATGGGGAAAAACCTGTTATGGCAAGGAGCATCTCTAGAAGGTATTTTTCAAGAATTGAGACAAAAAAAGACCAAATCAATATCAAATATCTTCCTTTTATCCTTTGATGGGGGTTTGGATAGAACAAAATAGAGGTATTTTCCAGCATCAAACTAGTATCCCCAAGGTTATCATTAGCAACAACACTGACACACTCTCTCACTACACTCAAGTTATCAAGGAAACCAATCAAAGACTAATTGTTGATTAATCCATTAACAAAAACATCCCTTGGGGATATTTTGACGGAGCGACATAGGGTAACCCGACCACTTGCGGTGGGGGTTTCATTTTTCATATTTCAGACACGCAATTATAAAATCAAATTTGGGTTGGGGATGGGATCAAACAATTATACTAAACTAATGTCCTTGAAACTACTCATATTGTTTGTTTTAGAAAATAATTGCAGGAACATCCAAGTTTTTGGAGACTCAAATCTCCTTATAAACTAGGCAAGAGGGATCCAACGATGTCGTAACACAAACTTATCACCAATTTTAGAAGAGGTTGTCCTACTACATGAATAATTTATAACTATTAGTGTATCACATATCTACAGGGAAAGAAACCAAATGGATGATGCATTATCTAAAGAAGATGTTCAGTTGGAACATGGTCAATGGCATATAAAGGAGAACTATAATAATGAACACTTATCATATTATCATAGAACATTTATAGAAGGGGTGACATAGTAGAGAGAGATAGATATATGACATTTTTAACACATTTTTTTGGGTAACTTCCGGGTATTGCAACATAGATTGATGGTCGTAGAATGGACAACATTTTTGTTTCTTTTCGTGATACAATTAGACAGCTCAGATGTCGAAAAACTTATACACATTTTTGTGGGGACAATTTTATATATCACTTTTTCTATATTGTAGTATCTTAATGACAACTCTTTAGTACTATCTCTGAGAGTTATCTATCAAGATGTAATTTTTGTTTTTTTCCTGTAAGATTAATATAAAAAATGAATTTTTCCTCTGGAAAAGTATGCTTTTCAGTTTGTGGAAATCTTATAGATATTGACAATAATTTTCAAATAGAAGACATCCATATGCCAACCCAGAAAATCAAACCCTAATAGACAAGAGCTTGACACAAGTGAAAACTAGAGAATACACAACTGATAAGACAAAGACCTACGTAGTTACTATAAATATGTGACTTTGACTGAAGTAACTCGTGTATGCCAAGAAAAATAGTGAAAAAAATATAAAGGAAATCTCCTTAGATGACTAATAAGTTCCTGTGTGTATACACCAGTAACATATAGCGTCGGAAAAGTTTATAAAATTGAAATTCCACTAAATTCCCAATTTGAAAAGTTTATGAGGGTTGAAAGATCAAAAGATCATTAGGCTGAAAATTGACCTACTCAATCAAAATAACCAGAGAACCAAAGAACCTCAGAAAAGACACTCATAGAGAATATAACAACCCTTAAAAAACAAAAGTACCCAAAAAAAAAGACCCAATGGAGATGCCAGTTATGTGACAAGAATATTTCCCAAACAACTATTTGGTGCAATTGTTGCAAAGAAAAAAAGTCTAGTTTTGCAAGTAAATAAATTCTTTTCTTTTTAGTCAAACAATGGCATAAAAGGTAAATAAATAACTCACCTGGTTCATGGTGTTTGAAGTTGAACCTTCCGGATATTGAGATTTTTCTCTTTGATTCCAATTCCTAAATGCAATACCTAAAATAAAGACAAAGAAAAAGTGAAAGATCTTGATAGTTACAAAAGAGTGTGAAATAAAAACAACTTGCAAAAACCAAATATTTCTAATTCCGAATAAAACATCATTCATATTAACAGGAATTTATTCCAAATGAATGTTGTAAATGGGATAGGGAAAAGGAGTTCATTTATATTAAAATAACAACAATATTACAAGGAATGAATAAACATGATGTGTTATTTTAATTAAACCAAATCCTGGGTGTTTTCTCCCAAGTTACTCCAAGCACTCCAACTCAGGGTTTTCTCACCAAATATGTTCAAGGAATTCAATAGGAATCTCTAACATACTAAAATAGTGCGAAACATGGTGGAAAAACAAAGGTTCCACATACAGAGAGGGATGTTGTAGGATGGGATCAAGGTTGTTATGCAATCAAAGAGTCTTCTCCAGGTAAAATAAGGTTTGTAACCCCAAAACCTTCTTCCTATGCCCTTTTTATTGTTGGTGAGAAGCATTTTAGGAAGTTATGAGAAGTTATTTACGAGTTTTTGGGAGTTAGGGAACAGTCTTGGGCCAACAACAACCCAAAAATTAACATTTTAATCAGATATTTTTATTTCACCCTTTTGCGGACACATGCATGAGTTTCAATAGAGCAAGTCACATATTTGTGTGAATACATAGGCTTAACTTAGGGAAGTTGTGTGTGCCTTAGGAAAATTGATTTTTTAAATAAAATTCCATAATGTAGTGAGTGTCCATAATAGCACAAGGGGGTAAGGGATGTCTGCAACAAAGGACATGGATAAGATCAATCACTATAGTGTCTCAGGATAAACTGTGGAAAAATACACTATAACAACGTCGTGCACAATGTGCACACTAGTTCTTAATACACAGGGACCAACACGGCCATGAGTGAAAATGGGAAGGTGTATAGTGATGAAAGTTTTTTTTTTTAGTTGGATCGGTGCGTCTTATAAGATTGCATGCACTATCGATGGTGCAAACATATTAATAATAGGCACTACATGATATGTTGTGATATCATTTTTCATTAAAAAAATGAATTTCCAAATTGGTGCACCTAGAAAAACATGAAGCATTGCCTTCGATGCTTTT
Organism: Pseudotsuga menziesii; assembly: GCA_001517045.1. NCBI lineage: Eukaryota > Viridiplantae > Streptophyta > Pinopsida > Pinales > Pinaceae > Pseudotsuga > Pseudotsuga menziesii. Next base: position 236,710 of record LPNX010995960.1, on the reverse strand, counting down.
AAATATATAGAGCACCGCTATTGATGCACTCTTAGACAATTAATGCAAGTCTCAAGACATGACAATTATTTATAAAAATAAATAAACACAATGCTCTTTATAGAATAGAGGCATCAATGTGTGGGTATTAATACAAGCACTATGTCAGTGTGTTTATGATTCTAATACACACTGTCAAAAATATTTTGTATAACTCTTATAACAGTGCTCTATCATAGGAGCATTGGTGCTTTATAAAAATGTGTCTCCACCGCAAACAGTGTGCACACTAGTTTCTAATGCACCATGATCAAATGTTTTTTTAAATCTTGGTTAGTGTGTATCATAATTCTAAACGCATCATCCAGATGGTGTGCTTCCTCAACAATAGGCCCAATGGATTTTACAAAAATGCAACATAGTTTATAGTGTGGATGTACTTATTAAATGCATTGATTGATTTTGTTAAATATATCAATTTTATTTTGGTTTGTGGTTATACCTGTGTGTCTAAAATCATATCATGCACATGTGCTTGTTGTTCCTTTTGGCGGTGGTGCCTCTGTAAAAGTAATGCACCTGAAACATTATTGTAATTTTAATTTAGATTGTGTAGCAAATTTTTCAACACATAGCGCATCGTAGTAACAGTGCCCTATAGTTGACAAGGTTTGTCTGCCTTGCTAACGATACGCCCGAAATTTTTTTAAGGTGAACTGTTTCCACGATGCGAGCCAAACAAGTCAAACACACCGCACAAAAATTTTAAGTTTTTTTTTTAAACTATGCAAATTTTATGCGAGTTTTAAATTTTAATCCACTAAAAATTTAAATTAGAAGGTAGCAAAGACATTACCTATACATTTGGGCGTCAAGGAGGCATGGTTTCCACGTAGAGAAAAAATTCAAATTCTCCCATCGTCTGGCAAAATTCCAAAGCCATGTAGCTAGAAACATATGGGAGAAATTCAAACATGAGCAACACTGATCCTAGGGCGCTTTAGGGAGGTAAGAATTGCATTGGTGCTTTAGAGTTCTACGACATTGAAAGACAGTAAAAATGATTTTACTGTCCAGTAATTTTTTTATTTTACCCTATTATGGTGCGCCCGATAAGTCAATGCAGTAGTGTTCATGAAAGTTTCAACATCACCGATAATTAATATAAAGCCTAAAAAATTTCATCCCACATTTTTTCAATTTAACCCTAACACAGTGGGGTCTACTACAAAACACACCAATGTGTTAAAGTTATACAAACACACCATGTGCGAATATTAAATTATTTTAAAATTTTCAACATAGTTTTTAAAATTTTAACCAAATGTGGTGCTCCCAAGTATTTGATGCACCAATGATTTTGGAAGATATAAACGCACCATTAAAGAATATAAAAAATATAATAATAAAAATTCCACTCGACAATTATTTTAACTTCACGCTTCATCGGTGCTCTTAAGTAATGGATGCATAAGTGCAGTTTCAATAATTAAACTCGTCATTAAGGGATTTATTAATATTAAAAACATTTTTATGTTGGTGCTCTAATAATAATAATAATAATAATCTATTTTTAAGGTCATCGCCAAGCGAGAAACCAAATTGGTGTATGAGACCCCCTTGTTTGTGGGACAAGGGACCCCCCTCTGCGTAGCGATTTAACTGCTAAAGTATACATAGGTGTACATACACTACCCCCCTCTGGATTTGAACCCGTGACCTCCTAAGAGGAAACACATGCTCTTAACCATTAGGACCACTCATGCTGTACAACAAAACGGTACTTTAAGTATATAGAACGCACTGTATTTTTAGTTATTTTTGTTTTTTAAAAACATATATATTTTCTAGGAAGAGGTTTTTTTGGCTAATTCTAGTGCATTAAGTTTATTTACACACTGGTGTATACATGTGTATTGAACACGCCGATTTTGTGGGGGGTTGAAATATAACAAAATTATTTTCCTCCATATTAAATGGGGATTTTCGGTATCAGTGTGTTGTTTTTATAGATGAATTGGTGCCTATATGATTAAGATGCACCGATGTATTTTTTATGTATAAAATCACCACACGAAAACATCTGCTAAACCCTGTTCTCGGTCACCTCTGCTAGATACCTCCACTATAGACAAATATTTGGATTATTTTTATAAGAGCTTCCACCAAAACCTCTCCTAAAGAGTGTTTTTGTAATACCCCCATGACATTACTTTTATTTTTCATGTTTTGAAAAATTATTATTTTTATTATGTAATGAGTTATAAAACTCAAAGACTGAAATAACATTTGCACAAACAAACATTTTATTTATTTATTAATAAACAAAATGACACTTGGAGAACTCAACTACATGAGGGGACACCAACCATGGCACCAAAGAACATGTGTAAGCAAGCTAGACTGATTGATACCAATCAAATCCAATCCAAAACTCAACAACCAGACAAGATCCTAAATCATAGGGATTTAGAGATCTGATTGGAGATTTGATTGGGATGGCATAAGACCTGGGCAAAAGCTATATATATGAGTGCACTGGAATAGCACAGGACGTCGTGTTGTGCATGGAGAAACTTTGCTTTGAATGCATGTGTTGAGTGTTTCTCCCGTTTCATAAGTCCATCGCTTAGCTTGTTACGGACTCTAAGAGAGAGTGCCGCGTGGAAGCTTTCTTGTTGTAGCTTGTTACAGACTCTGAGGATTGAGTGCCGTGAGGAAGTTACTTGCTGTTTGAGTGCATGGTTGGTGATCCAGCTCGGGGGTGGAGCGGAGCAAACTGTTGAGTTGCTACCTCCTATGGTTGGGAGGAGTTGATTCTCCAAGTTTGTTTCCCATGGATTCAAGTAAGTAGATCTGATTTAGTTTCTCATATATTTCGGCTTGACTTACGGTTAATTGCATGATCAATAAAATATCTTGACAGTCAAAACAAACACCTTGTTTCTGTTTCTTTGATTAATTAGAAATTTTTGATGTATTGTCCATGGGGATGTTACATATGGTATTAGAGCCCACGTTCGAACATTGGACCTCAAGGGCCCTTCACAGGTGTTCCAAATCTATGTTTCGAATCTATGAGATTTGTTTATGAGTCTGTTGTTTGTCACAATAAAGAATTACTGAACTAGACAAACTCTGCACATGATTCCTTGTCTGTCATTTACATTTGTCCGATTGTGTTTTAACTCTATGTGACTACGATTCACATATGTATCTTTGCATACGTGTTTAACTATGTCATACACCAGTTTGATTGTGATTTAGGTACACGCAATAATAATTATCTGGATTTAGATCTTGTTTTCCTTTGCATATGATCTGAAATGTATGTTTGCTTTTAATAGACTTCGAGATTGATTTCATGGACTGTATGTGATCTGAAATGTTTTATATGTTTGTTTTTATGGACTGCAAGTTATATCTTGATTACCTTAGCATGTGATCTGAAACATATCCTTAGTATACTTGTTTTTTATGGACTGCAAATATATCGGAATTGCCTGGGATTTGGATCGGAAATATATCCACCCGTTTTTTGTCATACCTGTTGGAAAGGGAACTGGGATGGTTGTGAGATATCGAACGAAGGAGAAAGGAGGGCGAGAGCCCAAATTTTTACCTTGGATCTGGAATAAGAAGGTATTCTTGTGATTTTCTTCAGAATTGCATTTGCGAACTGAATGAACTTTATACGTCCTAGATCGAAGGGAATAAATTTGTGCATGAATTTGTTTACCAAACGTTTGTGATTTGAATGACTTTTTATTGGATCTAAATATATAGTTCGCCTGCAATCTCTAGAAATGGGGATTAATGTTTGAAATTATAGATCCCCTTTGACTGCTTGCGATCTACTATAGTTGCGGTTATGGATAAAAGAATTTTCTGCAATGTATGTATACTTATGACTATAGATAAGAGACTACCTGCGAGTTTTGATGTGGGATCAAGTTGGATAATCCCTGTGTTTTCGTTGCTTGAGGAATTGTATATATATATATTGCTGCATGCGTCTCATTTCCTGATGAACTGCACATATTTCCATTTGCGTTTTTATTATGTCTGCATGAACTAAAACTATTGCTACCTGCGATTATTTTGTTTTATAAATTATACAATGAAGTATCCATGTATGAAGGTTGCAGTTTTCCTTATAATCTGCATGTATGAAGCAATCACTGCCAAAATTGGTTTGTATGTGTGCGATTTTTCCATTTTGTATGAATGGATTCCCTCTATGGAAAAAAAATAGATCTGAATATGGAAAAATATGAAGTAGTAAATATTTTATTTTCCTGGCTGAAAATTGAAGTCTGAATATGAGAAAATCTGAGTTGTGAACATGTTATTTCCTGTTGTGTAAATCATAGATCCGATTATAAACAGATCTGGAGAAGAATCTAAAACTTTCTGCATTTTATACTTATGGTTTAGCTGCCTTTTTGATCCGCCTTTAGATCTGGAGAAAAATCCAAAATCGCCTGCATTATATAACATATGGTTTAGCTGCCCTTCGATCTAATTTTGGATCTGGAGAAAACCGTTTTGATCTGCCTGCAAATTCTTTTTTTTAATGTTAATATCTGAATTAAGATATGACTATGATTGCATATCTAAGGTAATCGCATACCTTTTTCCGAATCGTAGAGTGAAGTATATAAATTTGATGCATGTGTTTTGATAATTGGTTTTTAATTGTCTTCCATCTATATCGGATCTAGATTTGATGCCTGCAAATTATTTTTTTCTTAATGTTTGGGTTTGGATGTAAGAATTGATACCCACGATTCTGAATAAGTTTAGGATTTGAATGTATTCCTGCTTTTGTTCGTGATTTGGGAGAATAATTCATTACCCGCAACTTGATTGTTTATGCCACGATGCTTAGTAAAATGGACAAAATCCTTCACCATTTTTCAACAACTTTTCAATCAACGAGTCACCTTGTGCTTCTGCCTACCATGCCACACATAGTCCATTTTCTTGTTAAGTTTCAAGATCTGAATGGCTGCGGGCGTCTCGAGGATCCGAAGGTAAGTTTGGTATGATCACTGCACCAAACTCTCTGTCTGGGATTTTATATCCTTCAGATCCAAATCGGTTGTATATAAGGCATGTTTTTTCAATCATTTTTACAACGGTGGATTTAGATTAGGAAAGCCTATCTGAAAACCGTTAACCTTTTTATTAAGATCTCCGAAAACATTGATCATCTAGTTGTAGATTTAAATAATGAAAGAATCACAGTTTCCTCTCTCTCCTTAGCCGTGATCTAAATGCATAGAATCCATCTTCTTATGTGTGTGTTTCTCCTGTTCAAAGCACTGAATCTGATTTGTGTAGCCGAAAATAAATTATATGTTAAAAGGACAGGGACAATCCATGGATGGGTTGTTACAATATGGATGAAATCCTTGACCCTGAAGGGAAACAGAGATTGAAAGGATGGGATACGATATGCCTATGTGCATTGCATAGCGTGTGAAGGGCTATCAGTGTTTGGATGGCTATCGACATTTGATTGGTATGTACACCTCCATTCTGAATGGATGCGTGTTGTTTTAAGATGATAAGCAGTACATTTTTTTTTTATCAACATTATCAATGTTTTAAAATTATCTAGAAGAAAATTGGTTACATAGATTTATATATATATGATCATACCCACCGATTGTTGGATCCATATGCTTTATAAGAGGGTTAAATATATTTTTATACATGTTTAGATATGTCTGCCATAGATCCAGTTTGACCTGGAAACTGTATGTGTTTTCCCTTGGCTATCATCTTCGATCGGCTAAAGTCGTTTTATGCCTGAATTAAAATGCAATGATATATGTTGTGATGAGATAATTGGCGGTCTGGTTAAACCGTTTTAAGTCTTATTTGAAGAACCTGAGTTGTGTTGTTCTTGTGAGATCATTAATGATTTGTTTAAGTCATTTTTTTTAAATGCCAGAGTCTATGCTTTGTTAAATCATCTTGGTTTTGTGTGAAGTCGTTGTGGTTTTGCATAGAGAATATTTTCATGTTGATTGTGTTCAGACTTAGAACTGATGGGTGAGTTACGATTTGGGTAAAGGTGGTTACGTTGGGTTATTTTCCATAAGGTACGAGTGTCTACAGTCTTGTTGATTGATGCGAATTGCACTTGTGTAGTTTCCCTGTAGGACAACAACCTAGTTGAAGATAATACATTGAGGATCATGCCCATAGATTCCCTTTGAAAGTCTGATTGCGTAAATACCATCAGTAGCCCGGTATCTAAGGGCATTTTTCTTGAACAGATTTCATAAAACAATAATAAAAGATCACAAATGGCAGTCGTTCTAAATTTTGATGGTAAAAGATCAATAACCTTAATAGTACAGATCCTATTGAATGATAGAGGAATGAATTCTGCCTACTCGATGAGAAGAGAATGCTTTTTTTGAAAAGATCATTACATCGATTTTTTTAGTGAAAAAGTTTTTTATTAAATTAAATACTCATGGTATGGGGTAGAGAATGGGTTTTATATGCGTAAGAGAGAATTGTAATTTACAGTAGTAAATGAACTGAATGGGAAAGCTATTACCATAGTTACGTTGATATTGATATGGGTTAGGTATACATGTGTCATTAAATCACCATATTATGGAAAAGGTACAAAACATTATAATATTGACTTCTTTGGAATTCAAGATAAAACATATGGATATGATATTATGGAGTTTAAAAGTGGATTAGTTCTTTTTGTTTAAGATCTCGCTTAACATTAGTTTTGGTATGACTATATTAATAGATGCATTTTGGTATGATAAGAAAAGAGAACAATGCCTACTAGAATATGATTAGGTTCATATATTTTATTATTGTTAAGGTTTGTTATATCTTTTATAAAAAAATATGACAACGAATATATAAATACTTATTAAAAGAAAATCCATTAGTTGGAAGGAGGGGCTTACTAGAAGAAAGCCACTACATATCTATATATTTGATAAAAATGGATTGTTTCCACTCATTAAGTTAATTCCATTCTCCTTCCTATAACAAAGATTGAATGCTTTGGGTTTATTGAAGGTTGTGTTTCCATGTTAAAGCATCAAATTTTAGATACGTGAATAATAACCTTTCTATTCACAATAAGAATAGAGTTTTATAGTTGGAGCGAAACTTATAATGCTTAGTTATGTTATAAGCAGTAGTTGAGGGTTATGTATTGTTCACAAATCATTGCATTTTTTTATGAATTTATGTTTATAGATTTTGGATCTAATTGTTGATGGGTAGATGATATTTGTTGCGGCTCATGGATATATATTAGTTTATGAATATAATTTATGATCTCAAAGTATATCGGTGGTAGGACCATGCCTGCAAATTGTGAAATTTATATATATGTATATCAATCTCGGCGTTGTTGATATGGACCTACAGTGGTTTCTGTTGCTTGTGACTGCAGAATGTGCAACTTGTTGCCAGCCGGAGTGTTTAGAGTATAACCTTATTGCATATTTATATACGGATCAATAACTGAATTCTTGGAAAAAGAGTTTCACACATTTTTTTTTAATGTGGTTCACCAAGAGTTTCACATGGTTTGGGTACATACACTTAAAATAAGTATAATAAACTTTTCAAGTCAATGGCTAATTTTGGAATGATGATAGGCTGATTTTAGTTGTTGTACTTTCAAGGATATATCTCATGTAGGCATTATAGTATCCTAGCTCACTAGAATGTTGTGGGAAATAGAGTCCACGTGGAAGAGCTTGCTTTGAGATATGTGTCTACAATAAAGAAGCGTAGAAGTTCCTTACATTACGTTCAATTATCTTTTACTTTTTTTCATTACGTTGAATTATTTTTTTATTTTAGAAGCTCCTTACGTTACATTGAATTACTTTTATTTATTTACATTTTATTGAATTACCTTTTCTTTTATTAGGGGAAACATTTCATTTTTGAAAGGATGTCTATTAAATAGCTAATAGTTACATTTGAAATAAATAAAAAAGGGGTCATGTGATATTCATATCTCTTCATATGTATTTACATAATATAGGCAATGTTTAAACTTAAAAGATTTTATTATTCTGGTTTTACATATATATATGTGTGTGTGTGGAGTTATTTACATACTTTATTATGTGTAATTCATCTAAAGGGTTAAAGAATAATTATTTTCATGTGTGTTTTGCATAAGATAAAGTAAGAATTTTGTACCATGTTCCTTGATCCATTATAAATATAAGCTTATCGAGGTTAAAGGAATGTGAAATAGTTTTTGGTTAAATGTAAAGGATTGTTGATTTTATGTTTGAAAATGTTTTTCTTATAAATAATATATATATAAAGGAAAGGAATGGACTTTATATTGTAAAAGGGAGTGTACTTTACCCACTTTAGATTTGATGAAAAGTAAATACCATTTTTTATAGGATTGAAAAGAGAATGCATTTATAGAAAGAAAAAAACCATTTGATATGATTCCATTAAAAGAGCATCTAAAGATTTATTGGGTGTAATGTTGTTTAGCTCATATCTATTAGGTGCAATGTTGTATCAAGCTGTGAGCTAGTTACATGTTGACGTTTAAGGAAATTTTCTATTACTTATTTTGGTTTTGTTATAATGGATGATTGTATGTTTTATAGAATATCCTTGACATTTTAAAATGGAGGATGAACTTTGTATTTTATAAATCAAATGATTTATTATGGAAGATTAAAAATATTTTAGATTAGGTAACATAAGTTCCTCAACACAGTTTACGTTTATAAGTCTGATTCAAAAGAATTGCATGAATGAACTAGATGTGAGGCTAATATTAGTTCGACCTAATGGACTTGCATACACACAGGTATTTCCTATACTCTATGAAGCATTGACTTTTTGAATGCAAAATTTTGTGTTTATTTTGTGTGTACATAAATAGAAATGTTTACATAAATGCATGAAGAGTGGAGTTGTACCTAAAGATAGATAATATGATATTTTTGCTTTTTACCTCCCAATATGTAAGGGTAAATATGGTAATAACTAGTTAAGTTTTATAGCATGTAATTGGAACGGACAATGTAATAATACTTAATACTTAACTGAGTTGTAGTTGGAACCTATAATGATATGAAGAAGACATAATAAGCATGTTCCTAATATTGGTAAGATGTCGATATCTGCTTGGGGTGATATGTAAAATGTTTAGAATCTTCAAATAATGATTAACATGTTTATCTTCTTGTATGTGGAAGAGGAAAAAGTATGGTTACAAGAAAACATGTATGCATTGAAGCATTGCTTGATTGCACTACCCAAAAAGATTGTCAAAGAGGTACAACAAAACTTAAAAGTTGCCCAAGTTACGCGGATTTTAAACAAACTCCAAGAGAGTTCAATGTTGGAGATCACGTATATCTAAAGGTAAAGTCAAGAAGAGTTTTTTGAGTTTGGGAAGATGTTCCAAGCTGGCACCAAGGTATTGTGGACATTTTGAAGTGTTAGCTAAGATAGGGCCGGTAGCCTATCAACTTGCACTTCCGCCTACTATAAAAGTGCACGATGTATTTCATGTTTCATTGTTAAAAAATATATATACATGATGCTACTCATATAATTGACTGGGATGTGATTCAGGTATAACCCGAGGGCGAGTTCTAGAACGAACCTTTCTGCATTCTAGACAGGAAGGAAGGCATGCTTTGGAATCGAGCCATCATTCAAATAAAAGTGCAATGGAAGCACTTCATCCCTGAAGAGGCAACTTGGGAAATGGAGGATAAAATGCGGGAAGCATATCCCTCCATGTTCCAAAATGAGCAAGGGAGCTCAGAATAAAAAGAACATCGAGGATGGTGTTAAAAATAAGGGGGGGAGAAATGTAATACCCCCATGACATTACTTTTATTTTTCATGTTTTGAAAATTTATTATTTTTATTATGTAATGAGTTATAAAACTCAAAGACTGAAATAACATTTGCATAAAAAAACATTTTATTTATTTATTAATAAACAAAATGACACTTGGAGAACTCAACTACATGAGGGGACACCAACCATGGCACCAAAGAACATGTGTAAGCAAGCTAGACTGATTGATACCAATCAAATCCAATCCAAAACTCAACAACCAGACAAGATCCTAAATCATAGGGATTTAGAGATCTGATTGGAGATTTGATTGGGATGGCATAAGACCTGGGCAAAAGCTATATATATGAGTGCACTGGAATAGCACAGGACACCATGTTGTGCATGGAGAAACTTTGCTGTGAATGCATGTGTTGAGTGTTTCTCCCGTTTCATAAGTCCATCGCTTAGCTTGTTACGGACTCTAAGAGAGAGTGTCGCGTGGAAGCTTTCTTGTTGTAGCTTGTTACGGACTCTGAGGATTGAGTGCCACGAGGAAGTTACTTGATGTTCGGGTGCATGGTTGGTGATCCAACTCGGGGGTGGAGCGGAGCAAACCGTTGAGTTGCTGCCTCCTATGGTTGGGAGGAGTTGATTCTCCAAGTGTGTTTCCCATGGATTCAAGTAAGTAGATCTGATTTAGTTTCTCATATATTTTGGCTTGAATTACGGTTAATTGCATGATCAATAAAATATCTTGACAGTCAAAACAAACACCTTGTTTCTGTTTCTTTGATTAATTAGAAATTTTTGATATATTGTCCATGGGGATGTTACAGTTTTCCTTGTAGCGTATGTTGACCAATACCATAATTATCCATAAATAATATTTTTAATTCTAATCTTACATGAATGATAGATCTTCCTTAAAAACCATATAGTCCCTACCACATCCAAGTATGTTCAGACATAAAGATAAACCAAAAACTAAAAACATCTTACATTTCCCAATCTACAAGTGCATATTCTCTATCACTTCAATCCCATAAAATGACTTATGGAGAAGACTCATTCAACCAACAAGCCAACACATCCTAGCACACATCCTCACCTACACATTTTAGGGGTTATGAGATCAAATTCACCTACATCTATTATTAACAACTCAACCCATACAATGCAATAAATGACACCCAACCCATTAAACTCATCAAATCAACCATTCAATTGAATAGAAGCACAAGGATAAACAAAGATAATTTACTATTCATTTGACCATACCCAAATCAATCCTACACACTCATCCAAAAATTCAATTTGGCAATCCATGCCAATGCCATTCACCAATCAAACTGGACAACAAAGAAGTATTAAAAACATCAATCATCCTAGAATTTATCATTTTTGCAATTCAGAATTCCAAATTGCTTAGTAGCATTGTCAAAAGTCCATCAAAGTGTGTCTTCAATTCATGTTTTAAAAATATTTCTATTGTCTAAATGGTTCAATTTAGACTACAATATATTTTCCTATTAAATGTATTTGTTTCAGTATTTGTTGTGTATGTTCTAGGTTTTATAAATTTAACCATACAAAAATCTTAAAAACAACTAAATTATGTTGTAACTAGAGAACCTGCAATGAAGATACATGAACACTATGAACATATATCACTAAATCAACCTACTGCTAGCAACACAATAGTTGATTTTGTAACTTAATTAGACAAGGGCATCGATAAATTATTAGGAAAATGTAACAATCACACCTTCTATTTCCAATTACATGTGAATTTAGTGCATGTCTATGTTATTATTGTGTAGGTTTTGCAGTCATTCCAACAAATAATCACGTTGTCTGTTTAAGGAGGACAAGGAGGTGAGTGACCATGTGTGCCCAAGTACAATGCACTTCAGAAAATAACGACATAACCCATGATGTTGTGAACAACAATGCTCCTAGGAATGTTGAAGAGGATAATGAGCATACATTGATGGTGTTGTTCCACCATCAACCATAGTGCAAGGTGCAAGTTCAACCAATAAGATCAATGTCATAAGAGGATGAACACAAGAATATATCTTGAATGCAATTGATGATGTAGAAATGAATGGATATTAGGTTAGAGAAACTGCCAAAACATACAATATCGCACCCACATCATTCTATTATTGGATAAATGGCCTCTCTCATACAAGGCGGAAAGGGACTCTTATAGTGTTGACTGAAGAAGAAGAGGAAGAAATGGTTGTTTGGTGTAGGGATATTGCTCAATTGGGCCATGGGATAGAGTTGATACTACTAAAATCCATTGTCACCCAAATATTTTAAGGAAGGTCAAATCCATTTAGAGATGGATTTCTTGGGAAACCAAGGTGGTCAGGGTTTAAAAAAAGGCATACAAATATTGTGTTATGAACTACAGAGGGTCTTTATAAAGAAAACTCTTAAATATATGCCCTACAATTGTGTCTAGTGTATATGAGAAACATTCATATAGTTCATATCATATAAGGAACCGTGATGAAATTGGCTTACAAGGTTGAAGGAATTGTGGCATGTGGGTAATTTCCAAGAGAGGGAGCAAGAATGTGCCCAAAATTTATTCCTAGGAGCAAGGAGTGGATAACTAGTATGTGTTGTGTAAATGTAATCGGTACATCAATCCCCGGGCTTTATTTGTTCAAGGGAAAGACTCAATTGAAAAACAATATGCAAATTTGTGAACCAAGAGCATGCATGGATGACTATAATTGTTTTTGAATTGGATTTGTCACTTTGTTGCATATATACCTTGTGGTGTCTAACCTAGAAACATACACTTGTTATCTATAGCAACCACATAGATTTACAAACCATTGAGGAGGCAAATAGGCTAGGCATTAACTTGTTCACTTTTCTTCCACATACAAATCACAGGTTGCAACCTCTCAATGTGAGCGTGTTTGGTCCTTTCAAGAGTTACTTCAAGTATGAGAGAGCATCATGGATGGAATAGAACCCATGGATAGAGGTAAAAAGGTTTGAATTACTTTAACATGCAAGTAAAACTTTTAAAAGGGGTATCATGTCCTTAAATATAAAGATTGGATTTAGGCGGACTATAATCTGGCCACTGAATTATGATGCTCTTCTCCATGATACTTATTGTATCCAAGCCTTTGATGTACATGGATAATAAGATTTAGATGTTGCAGACAACATGTTTTCCCTCTCTCAAGGACATTGTCAACCATTGGGTGAAGATGATGAACATGATTATGGTTGCCATGTTCCTAGTGTCCACATGATTCCATTGTGATCGTAGAACACTCAATTTGTTAACCAAAATACCCCTATTATAACATTTCATTTTTTCCATAGTTTAAATTAAATATTTATAGTGGAAATAAATGCACAGTGATTTCTTGTAATTTACATATTTGCATATACTAAGTTTTTGCAAGCAAATTCTATATGAATGCAGTCACATAAATGATTAATTATATGCATTAAAACATCATACAACAACAAATACAGTAAACACATTTCAAAGATACCCACAAGACATTCTATACACAATTGAATGCTTGTCTGAAAATGTATACCAATTGTCTGTAGACCAAGGACGTTCCACCTAACCGTAGGCTCTATCAAGCCATATCTTTCTTTGGCAGTACACCCCTAAGTTGGTACTATTAATCCACAAGAAGGTTTCTAGTTCTTTGGCTACAACTATCCCAATTTTCTATAACTCATTTCCCCTTATCATGGACAACCCAAGGATAGGGATCCCTTCTCTGAGCTAATAGTACCTCGGGCTCCCTTCTTTGAGTTAACAACCCCTCGGGTTAGTTACCCCAATTCCCTATCAGGGTGTAATGTCCCCAATATTTCATTGTGAACCACTCCATTGGACTAGGGAATTCAATGGTCTAAAGTCACTTGGAAAGATTAAAGAAGAATAATAAAGTGGTGAATTGGGGTTATGAGGAACTTTGGAAAAACCAAGGTCCAAGGAAAAAAATCATGGAGAAAGGAATAATTCTCTCCTAAAAATAAATTTTATAAATATTTTGAGATAATTTAGACAAGGAGGGTGCATTAGTAGTGGAATGAGTCCAAATATGTGGTGTAACTCCCATCTAAGGTGGAAGGAATCCTCTCATGAAGGAATCTCAATGGTTGTAACTCCCTAGGCTAAAAATAGAAAATATATGACATCTATGACAAGAATCAGGTCCTATGGCATCTTATGACAACTTATGGTAGCTTATGACATGTTTCAGGTCCTAAATTTAGACAATGAGGGTGTTAGAGGAGAAGGTGGGCCCACATGAGAGTGTGACTCCCATGAAAGCAAGCTAACCCTCCCTAATTCGAATTTCCAAGGAAGATGAAGGTAATATCTGGTCAAATAACATTAGAAAGAAAGTAAATGAGTTCCAAGGTATCACTCTCTCATGAAAATAACATTTATTAATATTTTGTGAGAGAATTCCAGAATGAGGGGGAAAGGGACCAATGGAGTTTATAAAAAGGATGCAAGACTCTTGGGAGAGATATTATAAAACTTTTACTTTTGAATTGGAGAAAACTTGTGGCTTTCATATATTGGTATATGATCCCCTTTCTAGCTTGGGAGTTGTGTCCCTTGCATTTTTTAACTAGTTTCAGTGGTGAGAGATTTCACTCTAGCTATTAGAGAGAAGGAGATCATCCATATATCCTCATAGAACTTCATGGTAGATGATTTGAAAGGATAAAACACTTTCATATTTCTCTATAGATATTTATAGCAGTTTTTTATTGTTATGTTTAGTATTTGGGTCAAAATCTTGATGGTGTGATGGTGTTCCAGTTGCAACAGTGTGAGTTTGTGGACAACGGTGTTTGTGTTTGTTTCTTCTTAAGGATGGCACACCTGTGATCATACAAATATCCTGTGGGAATCCAAATGAATGATTATCACTTATATTTGGAGGGTGTACTATAGGATTAATATATAATATTTGGGTTTGAAATCTTGCCTGTGGAGGGTGCAACAATGAAGCAAATTTCTCATTGGAGGAGCATTTTCCCTTCTCTTTCTTTGTGGTAATTTTGTATCCATTGCCCTTGATTCTAGAGTAGATTTTCTTTTTGTATTTCGAGCTTCCATAGAATACATTGATGTATTCTCTGTAAATTCGCTTTTTATAATAAAAATCACAGACCATTTCACTCATAAATTGCTCCATATTCAAGCACAGGTGAAACAATGTATTAATCCATAATTCCATGAGTTGATCTGTAAAAATATGGTTGTGAATCTAAATGAATTGTGTGTGGAAAGTTCATATGAGTCTTTTCTTTCTATTATTGATCTATTTGTATTTATTTGAAGGTATTTTGGAATCTCTTTGTTTCAATTTGGGAGTTTTACAGTTGTATATGTTTTAAATATTGCACTGGGGTTTTGGGGGTCAAAAGTTACTTTTGGGTTCAAATATTTATTAGTAAATTTGGGTTGTGATACCTTTCCATTGTGTTGGGAAACACTTTTTATTTCACTAAAAAATGTTTTAGTATGCATAAGTTATGATCATTTTATAATCAGTTAATTTACACATTTATGGTTGCGCAACCCAGTTAGAAATGTCAACGTAGTCTTAAGTTTTAATGTACAAAGCTTCCATAAAATTCTATGATGTCTGTTAGTGGTTGGATAAGATGTGTTTGGGTCTCTCATAGGCTATTTGGGTTAAATTCGATTGAGTTAGGGCAGTTTGGGAAGAGTTAGAAACCTAGTGTTCTGTGTGGTCAGAGTTGAACTAGTTCTCCTAGTTTTGAATCCAGTGGTTATGATAGGGTTGCATGGGAGTTAATATCTATGATTCTCAAATTGGGGATATTATTGAACATATTAAAGTTTTTCTAAATCATATTTTTGGTCTACACCATATTCTTCTTAATCCAATAAACAGATACAAGATCCACTATTGTTGGACAAATTTTAAGAGTCAATTTACCCTCTGTTCAAAGGTTGGAGTTAGTGTGCCCAAATTTTTGACTAGGTACACGTTATGAAACCAAGTCCCATAAATAGAATAAATAGAGCAAAAATAGACTAGAAGAAAATAATCCACACCTTAATAAAGTATAACAGATATGATAGCGAGCCTCTTTGAGGGGACAACCTCCTTACACAATGTACTAAGTACATAAGACAAGACAAGATACAATGTGATGACTAAAATGAAAAAATTGCCTTCCTATATATAAGAGACAAAGGTGTCAATAACAACTAATAGACCTAATCTGGATCAGTAATATGTAATGCACCACAATATAGGGGAAAATGCACCACTCTATAGGGGGTAATGTGCCTTTATTGAGGGGTTAAGATGCCCCTCCCCTTCAAAAAGTGGTGTCCTTAATTTTGAACTAGTTATGGATGTTGTCATATAAAGGACTCGTCTTCCCATGTTGAATATTCCATGGGTAGGTTCTTCCATTTAATCAGATACTTTGGAATTGATTGATTCTAGGGCTATATGATTCTTATTTCAATGGTTACTTCAAGATCCAAGATGTTTTTTCCTTCCTCATCAAGTTCTAGTAATATCGTTTGAACTAGTAACTTGTCATCGATTACCTTCTTTAAACATGAAGCATGGAAGAATGGATGGACTTGTGAAGATGCAGTCATTTTAAATTTATAGGACACACTACCAATATTTTGTAGCACCTTATAGGGACCATAGTATTTAGGTGATAATTTATTATCCTTCTTGTTATTCTTCAGGGACATCATTTAGATGGTTGTAGTTAAAAAAAAAACGAATCCCCCACATGAAAGATTCATTCAATGCGGTGTTGATATTCTTGTTGTTTCATTCGATTATATGCCAAAGACAGTCTATCCTTTAAAAATTGAAAAACTTGTTGTTGACGATCCATGTGGTCTTCCACTGCTTGAACCTTAGATGGGTGTCTTAGTGAATATGTGATGGATGGCAGATGATATCCATAAAGTTCTATAAATGGGGTCATTTTTGTTGATGTATGGAAGGAAGTATTATACCACCATCCCACCAAAGGTAACCATATGTTTGTCCATCATATTGAGGATGATAAGATGAGCTATGAGTTAGCCAAGTACCCAAACAAGAAGATATTTCGGTGCAAAAATTTCCAGTGAAAATTGGATCCCTATTACTTACTATAATATTTGGAGTACCATGTAATTTTTGGATTGTCTCCATAAAAGAAGTGGTGATTGTGCTATCCTTGAAAGAGTGATATAGTGCACAAAAGTGTGCATATTTAGTAAGTCTATCAACAACCACCATGATGTGCTTCCCCTTTTTGTATATGATTTTAAAGTCATAGACAAACATCTTTGTCACCCATTTTTTCTACTCTTCTGAATATATCCTTAATATTTAAGGTTATCATGATAGGTTTTTGTTGAAATATTGTAACTTCAAAGAATATTCTATATGTATATTTTGTGCTCCCCGATGGTCCTACCGGGAGAACCACTTGTATTATCGTGTACCCCAATGCTTCTAATCGGAAGAACTAATAAGAGTCATGAGGTTGTCCCCTCTAATTGTAAAGGTGGGTCATTAGCACCCCAGTGTGGTTACTTGAGCCTACATGTGTAACTCGAGCCTACATGATTAACTCGAACCTACATGTTGGATGAGTTAATTGAAGTGAACGGATGAATATAAATAGAGGTGTATCTCTCCTCATTTGAGCACACACTCTCACTTGTGTAGCGCATTAGTGGAGAAGAGAAGAGTAGCTGGAGAAGGAGGAGGATCAGGCTTTGATCTCCTTGTTGGTTTTACCTTTTATATTTTTGGGGCATCTATATTGAGGAAGCTTTTGCTGGGTTTTTCCCTTTAGGGTTTTCCCAGGATAAATATTTGTGTTCCTTTTGTATGGTTGTGCTTGTCTATCTTTCAGTGTTCCTGTTTATATGCTTTTGTTATGAATTCGAAATGAAATACTAATGATCTAGCTTAGCATATGAAAATTTAACATGGAATCAAAGCCACCCTGAAAGAAGACATTGTGCAGATACAGAAGCTAGGGCTTCTTAATTTTTGGGTCTCTATCCACAATCGATCAGCAAAAGAAGGCTAGACTGACTCTCCATTGAAGGGCGCATCTTTCTGTCGAAGCGGAATTCGATTCCGAGCATTTTCAGTTTTGGTGCGGAAAATTAGGGCTTTCTACAAAAGAGGAATTTTTGAGTGAGCCCAGCATAGGATTGTTCTCCTCATAAAAATCGAAGTTTCAAGACCTGGATCAAGAAATTTGGTTGTGTGAAACTCTGGGAAAGTCAAACCCTAGTTTGACCCCGAGCTAGAAAAACCCTAAATACTAAAACTGCTAAGTTTTGGTAAATTCGCTATATCCTGAGATTGGTGAAGGATCAGGCGTTGAAAATTGTAGAGGATGAATATAAAATCCTGATGTACACTATGTCCAAATTCAGCCTCATATTTGCTATATTATGGGATATATGATCCCTACAAGTTAGCGTTCTAGCCTCTTCCAGAATTCATCCCTAAACAGGACACATGGGGATAATTGCTGTAACTTGGGATATAGAGGTCCAAATGGAATTCCTAAAGATTTTCCATAAATATAACAAAATTTAATTTCTTTGGTCTGAATTTCAGAACCAGAAGATGAAACAGTGACACGTGGCATGCCGTACAACTTCGCTGTTTTGAACAGTCCTGTAACAGGTCACCTTGGGAAAAGGATCATAAATCCAAATTGGTGAAATCAATTCTGATGAAACCTATGGTTTTGGATCAGGAAGATGAGAGGTTACCTCATTGAGAAATTTTAGACACAGAGGAGCAGTAATTTCGGAGATATCATAGAAACAGTAACATGCATTTCTACAGAAGAAATTGGAAACTAGGGCTTCCTGTTCCGGGAGCTTCCCTCCATTGTTTTCAGAAAAGGAGTACATTGGACAGCTCCATTTGAATAGATATATCTTTCTATATAATCATATCTGAAAGATTCCAAGTTTTGAAAATTAGGGTTTCTCTGACAAACCCTAGATCAGCCAGCTCCGGAAGCAGGACGGACACCTCAAATCGGTAAGATCTAATCTTTTGCTATTTGCATTTGATGTTCTCATTTCAAAGTGATCTATCACATCAACTTGATGATAAGCTTGGTGAATTTGAAAACTTCCAAGCATCGAAGTATTTGTTCTCTCTGAAGAAAAATGAATTGGACACCTTCATGAGTAGAGAGGTTCCAGTTCTAGAAGGAGATGAGGCTCAAAGCCTTACACAAGAAGAACTTGATCAAGGCCAAGAAGATCATTGTTGATTCAATCACAGATCAACTTGTACCACAAGTGTCTTCCCTAAAGAAACCGAAGATGTTTTATTCCTTGATCAAGCTATTTGAAGATAAGAACATAAATCAGAATATTTCGAGAAAACATTTGAAGAATGTGAAGATCCAGAATGCAAAACATCTTGAAGTGGTAGAAGAAGAAGCGGAGAATGCAGAAGTGGTGATAGCCACCTTGAATGGCCTCCCAGGATCATGGGATTCATTCATGCGAGGAATGTGTGCTAGAAGGAAGTGATTACTTTCAGTTGACTCTGGGAAGAAGAAGAAGCTCGTCTCATAAGAAGAGAAGAAGAAAGATGGGAGCAAATTGAAGATCAAGCTCTCACCATTCAAAGAAGATCCCTCAAGCGATGAGGAATATGAAGAACTCAATTCTTGATAAACCTCTTATCCATCTTATCATTTGGATAAGAAATGATGATTTCATGAATGAAGAAGATGATGAAGGAGAACGATCAAACAAGAGATAAGTATTCAATTGTCATTTAATGATATTGTTTTGTTATGCATTTGATTATATTCAGTTGATGTGTTATGCATGATAGATTGCTTGCATTAATGATTGTATACTACTAATATGCATATGATCAGTAAGTAGCTCATGGTGCTATACATCTCTCCATTGCTACTTATCTAGAATGAAACCTGTTTGCTGACATATTGGATTAGTGCACAATCTCAATGATGTCATGGTAGAGATGGAAGGCATCTAGAAAGTTTCTGTGAGATATGGATGAATGTTGTATTGGCTAAACAATTGCATGATGCATAAGAATTTGTCGGTATGCATATGTTTTATGAAATAGTTCTAACCATGCAAATTGGTGCATTTGAATTGTAGGAAAGGTCCTAAACAACCTCCTACAAGAAAACAAGGATGAGACTTGTTTCAAAGAACAAGTGAAGACAATTCAAAATTCACTCCAATAAACATGAATCTGAAGCTCCCAGGGTCAGAGACACCATGACGGAAGAAAGAGCTTCAGAGAGCGGTAGATCCACCCTGAAGGATGAAGACCACCATGGGTATGAAAGATAACTCAAGATGGAGAAAAGAATGCTATGAAAGAAGCTATGATCAAAGAATAATCGTTGATCATGGGGAATGATGTATACAATATGATTTCGAGACATAAAGGGAAGTACGTAGTATCTTCCATATGGATCTAAAAGAACAAGTCTACAAAGCAAGGGTCATGATTTGCCTCAGAAATAATAGACTATGACATGACATACTCTATTGACAAGTATATATCAAGCATAGAGCCACCTATACAGAATGAAGAGGGAAGATGATACTCCACTTCAGGGGGAGTGACTACAGAAGATATCTAAGTTCGACATGGTACGACATGATGGATAGCTTCCTGCTGGATCAAGACTTTACCAAGAGTAAAGTGGGTTCCAACCTTCAAGGTTGAATGGGATACAGTTCCCAAACCCGAAGGGACGAGTATAGTATCCTCCAAATGGATATGCAAAATAAAGCATGCAGCTAACGGAAGTATTGAGAAGTATAAAGCAAGATTTGTGGCCAGAGGTTTCTCTCAGAAAGAGGGAATTGATTATGAAGAGACATTTGCCCTAGTAGCATGGTATACTTCAATTAGAGCTACCATGGCACTTGCATCCATGATGAAGTGGGACTTACACCAGATGGATGTGAAAACGGCTTTTCTAAATGGTGTGATCGAAGAATAAGTATACATAGAACAACCACAAGGATTTGAAGTTGAAGATAGACATACTCACGTATGCAAATTGAAGAAGGCCTTGTATGGCCTTAAACAAGCCCCTCGAGCTTGGTATGGAAGAATAGATAGTCTACTGACAAGCATGGGCTTTGCCAAGAGTAAAGTCGATCCTAACCTTTACTACAAGGCTGTAGAAGATGAACCTGTCATCCTGTTATTATATGTGGATGACTTATTCTTGACATGGAATGAGAAACAGATCATGGAAAGCAAGAATAAACTAGCAGAAGAATTTGAGATGAAAGACCTTGGGTTAATGCATTATTTCCTAGGTTTGGAAGTATGACAAAGAAATATTTCTCAACCAGGGAAAGTATGTGGTAGAGATATTGAGGAGATTCAATAAGTTGGAATGCAAAGCCATGGCCACACCCATGGACTCCAACATGAAGCTGGTAGCTGGTGACTTATCAAAGTTAGTGGATGTGACTCATTACAGACAGATCATTGGGTCATTGATGTATTTAACAAATACTAGACCAAACATGTGTTTTGTTGTGAACACCTTAAGTCAATATCTAGTTTAACCTAGATGGGTTCACTTGGTAGCTGCAAAACATGTGATGAGGACTATAGATTTTGGTCTATACTATGATGGTAGCCATAAGTATATATTGTATGGCTATACAGATGCAGATTGGGCTGGAAGTATCTCAGATAGAAAAAGCAGTACAATAGGTGGATGTTATAGTCTAGGATCTGCTATGATTTCATGGTTTAGCATAAAGTAGTTTAGTGTTTCTCTAAGCACAGTTGAGGCAGAATATATAGTAGCTTACTAATGTCAGGATTATTCAACCTAGAGTTGGACACTACCGTGATTCTATGTGATAACCAGAGTTGTGATGACAAGGAACCCTGTGTTCTGTCGTAACACATAGAAATCCAATATTTCTACGTACGAGATAAGATGCAGATGATGATGTTTCAGTATTCCCACACTGAAGATATAGATGATGTTTCAGTATTTACATACTGTAGATGTAGATGATGGCGATTCTGTATTTCTATATTGAATATAGAAATGATGATGCTTTCAGTATTTCTATACTAAAGATATAGATGATGATGCTTTCAGTGTTCACATACTAGAGATACATATTGAGATAGTTCAGTATTCACATAATGAAGATGTATATGATGATGGTTTAGATGATGATGTGCTGACGAAACCTCTGTCCCGAGTAAAGTTCGAACACTTTTGAGACAAGCTTGGTGTGGTTCGAAAACTCCTTCCCCGAAAGGGGGAGTAGTGATGTTGCAGTGGGATTGTATCATCCCTGGGCACTTGCCTAAAGTGATCCGGAGACCTCGGTCTTCGAGAATGAATAGGGATTGTATCATCCTGGGACATATGTCCAGAATTGATCCGGAGACCTCGGTCTTCGAGAATGAAGAGGGATTGTATCATCCTGGGACAAATGTCCAGAAGTGATCCGGAGACCTCGGTCTTCGAGAATGAAGAGGGATTGTATCATCCTGGGACAAATGTCCAGAAGTGATCCAGTGACCTTGGTCATCGAGAATGTAGTAGGATTGTATCATCCTTGAACTTCAGTTTAGAACGGATCCGGTGAACTTCGGTCATCGAGAATGTGGAAGGATTGTATCATCCTTGAACTTCGGTTCAGAACAGATCCGGTGAACTTCGGTCATCAAGAATGTGGTAGGATTGTATCATCCTTGGACTTCGGCTTAGAATGGATCGAGTGAACTTCGGTCATCGAGAAGGTGGTAGGATTGTATCATCCTTGGACTTCAGTTCAGAACGGATCCAGTGAACTTTGGTCATCGAGAAGGTGGCAGGATTGTATCATCCTTAGACTTCGATTCAGAACGGATTCAGTGAACTTTGGTCATCGAGAAGGTGGTAGGATTGTATCATCCTTGAACCACGGTTCAGAATATATTAGGTGACTTCGGTACCCAAGAACGTGTGTTGATCCCGTAATTCCAATAGGAAGGATTGTCTAAGTTCCACAACTGTGTTGATCCTGTAATTCCGAAAGGAAGGATCATTAGTAACTCCGTAAAGACCTAAATCCCGTAATTCCAAAAGGAAGGATCATTGACTTGATCCCATAATTCCAATAGGAAGGATTGTTTGAGTTCCATAGATGTGTTGATCCCGTGATTCCAAAATGAAGGATCATTAGTAACTCCGCAAATACCTAAATCCCGTAATTCTGAAAGGAAGGATCGTTGGTAGCTCCGTAAAGACTTGATCCCGTAATTCCAACAGGAAGGATTGTCTAAGTTCCACAGATGTGTTGATCCCGTAATTCCAATAGGAAGGATTGTCTAAGTTCCACAAATGTGTTGATCCCGTAATTCTGAAAGGAAGGATCGTTAGTAACTCCGTAAAGACCTAAATCCCGTAATTCCGAAAGGAAGGATCGTTAGTAGCTCCATAAAGACTTGATCCCGTAATTCCGAAAGGAAGGATCGTCTGATCTCCACAGATGTGTTGATCCTGTAATTCTGAAAGGAAGGATCATTAGTAACTTCGTAAAGACCTAAATCCCGCAATTTCGATAGGAAGGATCATCTAAGTACCACAGACATGTTGATCCCGTAATTCCGAAAGGAAGGATCATGTTGATGTTTTGATGATGATGATGTTGATGTTTTGATGATGTTGTTGTGTTGATAATGATGTTGATGTTTTGATGATGATGATGTTTTCATGATGATATTTCTGATCAAAATATCAGAGTATGATGATGATGTTGTTGACAATCGAAAGGTCAAACTGCTGAAGATGAGGTTGTTGATCGAAAAGTCAAAGTGCAGAAGATGATGTTGCTGATCAAAAGGTCAAAGTGCTGAAGATGATGTTGTTGATCGAAAGGTCAAAGTGCTGAAGATGAGGTTGCTGATTGAAAGGTCAAAGTGCTGAAGATGATTTTGCTGATCGAAAGGTCAAAGTGCTGAAGATGATGTTGTTGATCAAAAGGTCAAAGTGCTGAAGATGATGTTGTTGATCGAAAGGTCAAAGTGCTGAAGATGTTGTTGATCGAAGCAGTCAAAGTATTAATGATGATGAAGACTGAAGATTGAAGATGAAGAATACATAATGTTGAAAAGCTTCCAATGATTTATAGATGTGTTACCCTGATGATGCTGATGATGTCCTCTATATCTCTCCTACTATTGTTGTTGTTGATGTTGTTGTAGAATACCCTTCTCGTTAAGGGGGAGTGTTGAAATATTGTAACTTCAAAGAATATTCTATATGTATCTTTTATGGTCCCCGATGGTCCTACCAGGAGAACCACTTGTATTATCTTGTACCCCAATGCTTCTAATCGGAAGAACTAATAAGAGTCATGAGGTTGTCCCCTCTAATTGTAAAGGTGGGTCATTAGCACCCCAGTGTGGTTACTTGATCCTACATGCGTAACTCGATCCTACATGATTAACTCGAGCCTACATGTCGGATGAGTTAATTGAAGTGAACGGATGAATATAAATAGAGGTGTAGCTCTCCTCATTTTGAGCACACACTCTCACTTGTGTAGCGCATTAGTGGAGAAGAGAAGAGTAGCTAGAGAAGGAAGAGGATCAGGCTTTGATCTCCTTGTTGGTTTTACCTTTTATCTTTTTGGGGCATCTATATTGAGGAAGCTTTTGCTGGGTTTTTCTCTTTAGGGTTTTCCTAGGATAAATCTTTGTGTTCCTTTTGTATGGTTGTGCTTGTCTATCTTTCAGTGTTCCTGCTTATATCCTTTTGTTATGAATTCGAAATGAAATACTAATGATCTAGCTTAGCATATGAAAATTTAATAGTTTTAACCTTGAAATGTCTAAGGTATGGGTGTCATTGCTTTAGGGCATGTAGAATTGCTAGCATTTACTTCTCATAAATTGGTTTGTGTAGATTCTTCCCCTTAATTGGTCGGATTCAAAGGTAAGGGGACTTCCATCTTGCATTAGAACAACACCAATGCCATTCCATAATGCAACACATTCCACGTTGAAGTTTTTTTGTTAAATTGGGTGTAGTCAAGATTGGAACTCTATATATGGCCTCCTTGAGTTCTTCAAAGGCCTTAGTTGTGTATGGAGTCCATGAAAATGCATCATTTTTCAGTAATGGTGTTAAGGGTGCTGCTATTCGCCCATTATTCTAAACAAACTTGTGATAGTATCCTATAAACCTGAGAAATCCTTTAAGTTGTTTTAGGGTTCTAGTAATCTTTCATTCCTTGATTGCTTTAATTTTTCTAGAGCATACCTTAACGCCTTCATGAGAGATGATATGACCCAAGTACTCCACCTCCTATACTCCAAATAAACATTTGGAGGATTTTTCATATAACTATTGTTCCTCTAATAATGTGAGCACCTTATCAACATGTTGTAAATGGGATTCCCAAGCTTTATTGTAGATCAGTATATCATCAAATAATACTAACACAAATTTTCAAAGAAAGGGATTGAAGATGGAATCCATCAACCCTTAAAATGTGGGAGGGGAATTTTAAGGACAAAAGGTATGAACAAAAACTCATAATGGCCTTCATGAGTTTAGAATATTGTTTTTGGAATGTCCTCTTTCTTCATTATGATATGATGATATCCTTAGCAAAGATCCATCTTGATGAAGTAAATTTCCCCATGTGATTCATCTAACAATTCATTAATAACCGGAATGGGGAATTTATATTTAATAGTGATCTTGTTGAGCTCTCTATATTATACACGCATACACCATGATCCATAATTTTTGTGCTCCAATATTATCGGAGAAGAGTAAGAACTTTGTCTAGGTTGAATTATTCCAACCTCTAACATTTTTGCAACCATATGCTCAATTTCACTTTTATGGGCATAGGGATATTTGTAAGGCGTGATATTGGGAGGAACACTTCCTGGAACCAAGTGAATATCAGGTCATGATCTAAATTAGGTGGGAGACCTGTGAGAATACTATCAAATACTTTGGAATGATTTTCAAGGACCTGTTGTAGATCTGGAGAGATGAACAATTTAGGTGTTTGAACATCTAGTGAGTGAAATTGTGCAATTACACCCTATTGTTCTTTCCAAAAAAGCTTGGTCATTCCATTAGAGTTGATTATCTTACCAACTCTCCATGTTTGTTGGACACAATGGCCACACTGAGAGGGGGGCTGAATCAGTGTGATAGCAATTATAAACCTTTTACCTTCTTTTAATAAATCAGAGTATATCAATCATTATGTCATCAATTGCATAATCAAAATCATCATGATTCATAATCACAACATCACATCAAAAGAGACACAAGAATATATGGAATTTTGATCTTTATTTATTGTACATGGAAGACAACAATCTTCTTGATTACAATAAGCACCAACTGATGAAAAGAGCACCAACTCTCATAACAAGACCCAGCCTAGTTTTATTAGCTCCAACTAAGAAGGGTTTGAGGAGTCCAATCCTCAAGTGAAATATTATTGTTGAAATAAATCATATGGCTATGTTGCACAACCAACCTCTGCTCCACACATAACTCTTTGCTCATCACTCTGTTGATCAATCTGCTCACTGTTGTACATCACTACTACTCATCACTTCTTCTCAACTTTGCTGCTCATCATAATATACTGATAATTCATTTCACTGCCATACACTTCTCATGTACATCACTATACACCTCATAATACACAATTACTAAACAAGTATGCTCTTCTTTCACTGAACATAAGGCATGCATCATCATGCATCATCATCATATGCTATGCATCATCGTCATAGGGTATGCATCATCGTCATAGGGTATACATCATCATCATCTCAGTGTGCACCGTTTATACATCATCATCATCAAGTATACATCATAGTGCATAGGAGAGAATCATCACACTATGGTATGCATGTACATCATATTGTATAGGAGTGCATCAACATCATAGAGTTTACATCATTATCACATGCATTATCATCATAAAGTGTATCATATAATAGCATAAATGTATGCAAAATCGTAATCATAGCCTTCATAATGACTCCCAATAAATATACCAATATAGAGGCTCACGTACTAATATCAAATATGAACTCTATCCATGAGAGACATGTGCCATCACAAGAGAAACCCAGAAGAATGAACCATACCTTTTTGAAGATCACAAGATGAAGAAAAATTATATAAACCAAAATAAACTCTATATCATGTCATCACATATCCCTTGTAACAATATTTCCAACGAGACAAGAACTTTGCAATTTTGATTCCGTATGAGAAAGTTATGTCAATTTTAGAGAAGATGCCCAAAACTTTCTCTGTAAAAACGAACTACTCCTCTGTTGTTGTGAAAAAACCTCAGACCAGTCTCCATGAATTCACTTCTCTACTTGCATAATTGATTTTTTTGGATGTTGTTATATACACATTAAAGTGGACATGTTTCATGCTGGTCGACTTGTCTTCAAAGGTAAGAGTGGTAAGAACTTTAATTTTTAATTAAAAATTGTAATTTGAATTTTTAATTTGACTTTTAATTGTCACACAAAATTATTACCACTTCAATGGTAAAACCTTACCAAAGAATTACATGTATTTTATTTTCCATATAATAGGGTGTCCATCACATAAGCCATATGTATGACCAAGGACTTCAAACTTCTTACCACTTCAATGGTCAAACCTTGCCAAAGAATTGCATGTATTTTATTTTCCATATAATAGAGTGTCCACCACATAAGACATATGTATGACCAAGGATTTCAAACTTCTACCACTGGAATGGTCAACCTTATGTATTTTTATTATTTTTCTTTTAAAACATCCTTCAAAGTCAACCACATCATTTAAAATTCACGGGAGTGCCCTCGACATCTTCATAGGGTTGCATCAAGACACTAGGGATTTTAATGGAATTCCATGTGCAATATGCCATCATGGGATTCAATCTTGTCACTAAATGGACCATCATTAAGCCAATATGTGTGTGGGTGCCTTAACCACATCAAGTGCAATCAATGGGCATCAAGGTCTTCACAAGGTTCCATGACTTCATTAAGTCACCAAAGACCACATCATCATGCCATCTAATCATTTCAAGTGCAAGTAGTGGGCTCCATGACCTTTGCAAGGGTATCAGGGTCTTCATCAGGGGTTCCATGGGATTCTTCATCATACCAGGGGTTCTGTATCCTTTCAAGGACCATACAAGGTCATCATCATCATATAAGAGATCCATGACCCCAATAAGGGTTGCAAGGTCATTACACCATCAAGTGTGGGTCCAAGGGCTTCATCAAGGCTTATTCAACAAGAAAGAAGTTTCATGGGCTTCTTCAACCACCTCAACCACACAAGGATACCTTGAAGGGTCAAGATCCATCATGACATCATTTGTGGTGTATATGGGTCTTCTCATGGGGTATTATGATACCATCAGAGCATGAATGACCACAAAATGGGTCATTAATGCTTATCCAACCCATATAGGGCTTCTCTATTGTCCATCAAGGTTTCAGGACCATCTATAGGGTCTTCAACATCATCAGCAGGGTCTTCAACATCTTCAACAAGGTGGTGGCTCCAAGATCCATCCTTGTGGGTACAAGGACCTCGTCACCTGGGTACAAGGTGATTCAAGGCACAAACCCACTTTGTAATGGGTCCAAAGCTCAAACCCACTTTGTAAGGGGTCCAAGGAACTACAAGTGGGACTTGGTGGCATTAATGACAATTTTTGGGGCCACTACAATTCCATGTTGGCATCAATGACAATTTCATCAATAGGTACCTCTTAACTCAAATTCTTTTCCTCCCCAAAAAATTTTCAAGGAAAGCTCTTGAAAATTAAAAGTTATTATTCCTACAGATTGTAGTTGTTGGATCCCTAAGACCACATTAGCCCCACCCATTGGAATGATGATCATTGGACTATTTAGGACATACTCTACCATTGATAGATCTATCTTATGGCATTTTCCTGAGCAATTTATGGTTCCTTCATCTGCAACCATCACCTGAGACTCTGGTGTTGGATATATAAAGCAATTTAAATCCTTTGTTATCTTATAATGAATAAAATTGTGAGTATTTCCATAATCAATTAGTAATATTACATTTTTATTCTTGATGTATCCTTCTATATTGAGTGTTTAAGGAGTGGTCATTCCATCCAAAGCATTACAAGATATGGTGGGATGAATTTATTCTGCTTCAATCTCTGGATTTGGTTCCTGGTGTGAATCCTCTTCTTTTTATGCTTCTTGTTCATTTTCTTCCTCTTCTTCACAATCTATGTAAAATATTTTCTTCTCAGTGCATTTGTGGCCCTTACTGTATTTTCTATCGCAACTGTAACAAATCCCTTTTTATATTTTTTCCTCTAGTTGTTATTGCATCAACCTTAGAGGTTGGATCACTTGAGACCACACTTATTTCTTCATAGTTGTAAGTGTTAGACTTCGTTATTTCCATAATTTGTTTTCAACTTTTATTTCAGCCCTAAATGCATGCTCCAAGTATTTAGGTTCCCAAATTCAAACATCATGTTGGATGTTATCCTTTAAATTTCCTATGAAGACATAAGTCAAATGCTCCTCTAAAATATTTGTGATCTTGATATTCATTATTTAGAAGTTCTCAATGTGCTCCCCAATTGAACCCTTCTATTTGATATTTATCAATTTCCTAAAGAAGGTATTACTCTTTGTGTCCTCATAATGTGCTATAAATTCCTCTGTAAAAATTGTCCAAGTGACAAGCGATTTAGACGAGAAAATCCATCTATACCACACAACTTGATTAGGTTCCAAACATAAATATGCAATGCATACATTTTGTGTGGATTGCATCTCGTGTAGCTCAAAGAACTACTCCATTTGTAATATCCATGTTATTGGATCCATGCCATCAAACTTCCTCATATCGATTTTTAGGATGTAGTTGGTTTTTGACCCCAAGTTAGAGTCCCTAAAGTCATGATGTATGTTCCTTTTGTTTTCATGATGAATTTCATGGGAGATCTTATCGCTTCTAGGAATCCCTTCTTGTAGCAATCTTTCAACCCTTATTTCAAATAATGTATGTCCCCTTTCAAACCCTTCAAATCATCTATGTCCTTTTTTTAAATCATCCATTTTCACTTCCAGATCATCCTTGGTTTTTCCTAGGATTAATGTTAGTGCATCTTTTGTCACTATATTCTCTTGTGAATCAGATATGTCCCAGAAATAACATAAAAAGAGAAGAAATAGATGAATAAAAGAGATGAATAGAAAGCCCCTTTAAGGTGGAAACCTCGTTACACAATGTACTAAGTACATAAGGCGAGACAAGATACAATATGATGACTAAAATGAAAATATATCCTTCCTATATATAGGAGACAAAGGTGTACAATAACAACCAATAGACCCACTAATAGACCCAAGCCAACATTAATAATATGTAATGCACTACAATATAGGGGGTAATGCACCACCCTATAGGGGGTAATGTGCCATCATTGATGGCTTAACAATATGTTACAATGGTATCAAATTTTGTTTCTTGACAGTTGTGGTAATTAAAGAAAAACTTTGAAGAAAATTGCAAATCACGTCTCTCATAAGAAGATGGTTGCAGGCATGAAACTTGTACCTATTGATGACAAGTTGGAACAAGATGCATGGGAAGATTTATTCCCTACTAATGAGTTCATTTATATAGATGGAGTCTTGCATGTTTCACATGAGGAGGATTATTCCTTATGTGATATCATATACAGTGATGATAGGATGCAAAATTCAGTACTTTCTAGACTGGTTAATGAAGATTATCCCTTGGAGGATAGCTATAGAAAGTGATTCTTATAACTACTTCCAAAGTTATCATGGTTTGAGCAAGGAAATCTAAGCATTCATGTACTTTTGATATTGTTTCACCTACAAGATCATAATTTTATTCAAGAACAATTATTCATTTAGTAGCACACAACAAAGTTGATGATAACCAGTCTCGTGGAGAAATTGTGTAGAGAGGTGGAACATGAAAAGTGTAGCAGTTCATTGAAGGAAGAGCCATGTTGTTCCACTAGCCAGAGCACCTATACATATATTTATACATGGGGTAAACCAAATGAAAGAAACATCATATTTCCATATGGAATACAATGAGGAAGAGTCATCTTCTGCAGATATGACACAAAGGTATGATCACAAATCTTATTTTTGTAGCAGTCGTAGTTCTTTGCTTTGTCATGAGATAACATCCATTTCACATAAGGACAATTATATTGTAGAATATTTTGATGTTTATTTGAATATTAAAGATGATTTATTGGATGTAGATTCATGCAACAAGAAATCTTATTTTTCATCCCATCCATTAGAATATGTGAACATAACACTTTCAGAAGATGGTTGCAAAATGGAAGGGTACTCAAGTTTCTTTGTGGGTGAATTAGAGATCACTGTTAAGAGTTTGATGAAAGAATAGATTTAAATGAGGATAGTGGTGTAGAAGCATATTTTGGACCAGATTTAGAGAAAGTACAAAAATCATCCTTCCATTCACCATTGGAGCTTCATTATGAAGCTAATGTCAACTACACAAAAGAGGGAAGCAAATCAGAAAATATTGTTGAAGAGGATTGTTCTCATGAGCCACATTTTCTAGCCAAGTAATTGAAGGTAAGCAAAGAAGAAATGATGATAGCTATCACATTTATCATGACAATAATGACTTAGTTTCATATTGTTGTTGGAGAGCTTTAGAGACAACTGATTGTTTGGAAGAAAAATATTCCCTTGCAGAATTGGAGGAAACTCAAACAGTAGTGACAACCATGAAAGTTAACTATCTACACCTACTTTCTGACATAGATTATCTTCTTAGGCTTGTTGGTATGTACCATTATGCATTACAAGAATAAGAGGATGTAGTTAACAGGCTCACTCATGAGCTAGAGATCACCATGATTCTTTGAATAGAACTCTAAGGTCCCTTCAAGAATTAGATATACAGGTTGGACAACTTCATAGGGAGTTGTAAATAATACACTCTTCCTCCTACGCTTTAGAAAACCAAGTGCACATGGATAATTGCACACATGATGTGATGGAGGAGCCTCATGTGAGGGTTAAGCATGAGGATATTTTAGATTTGTAGGTGCTTGAGGAGAAATTTGACATCAAGGATGTTTTTCAAGAACTTGTTTTGCACCAGGAGGATTGTGAGTCACCCCTATGGGAGAAATACTTAGTCATGGAGGAGGTATCTGAGCATTTTTTATGGACCAACTAATAGAGAAGTATATGAATCCATGGATTTTGTGGATAGATGTATGATAGGGATGGGCCAGAGCATGCTAATCAATGTTTAGTCTTGTGAGAAGTAGAAGAGGCATCCATGGTTGATGATTGATGCCTTCATTATTCAGGGAAGGACATGAGAGTTTTACCTGAGTCATTTGGGTGGGACTAGTGACATTGATGTGAGCCATAGTTCCTGTGTGCATATTGCACAAGAGGAACTTCATGTTCTATTGGAGAGACACACATAGGTTAGAATCAACATTGGGAGGGATGAAATTTGGTGGTGATAGCTTGGAATCCTTCATAGTGATGGATTGTGTCAGGTGTCAAGTATTATCATAGGGGTGCAACATAGAGAGTGGGGCCCTAGTATTACTTGGTTAATCAATATAACAACGAGCACAAGAGGTAGATCCATCCAATTCTTTCAGTATCCTATCCATGTGGAGAAATGGATTAGTTTCTTAAGTAGGAGACCTTATGACAGATGGATACAATGTTTTGCTACTTGATGGCTTGGGAAACTACATGAGGGTCTTGGTATTGACACTATGCAATGCAAAGGTGGATGCGGTAGGAACTTTGCATTTCTCATATTCATTTCAGACACTGGGATCATTCTTGGACATAGTTACTTCAGATGGGTTGTAAATGGGATAGTAGAGGAGATGGAGCTATATATTGAGGGGATGATTGGATTTCATGAGAATCCCATGATCATGACCAATTAACAGGACATGTTTATTTTCCCATAATCAGGGTTGAGTATGGTAGCAGGATTGTAGACCTTATTTTGATGTCTATGCAAACCACTATCCACAGTGGTAGATTTAGTTTTTACATATTTTCAGTTTGGTGATCCAGGATAGGAGGATGTAGTCAAATTATAACAATGGGATGGTTATGATCATAGTGGGATAGTGGAAACATGGTGGACCCTTTTTGAGATTAGTTGGGGATCTTGGAGTTACATTGCGGGGTATACTTCCAGCATCAAGCCCAGAGGTGAGAGTTAGTTTTGTATTTCATATGATGAATTCTTAGTGGACTAGTCTATTGGAGAGTTGTGTGAGTGGTTGAAGTGTAGATTTACTCTTCTTATTGGAAGTGGTCATAAGGCTTCCTATGTCAGTACCTTACAAGATCATACATTGAGCAGAGTATACTTCACCTCTTTTCGATTGGGTTTAATCCATGTCATTATTTTCATGCCTTAGTGTGGTTCAATTTGTGGGATATAGATTTGATGACTTTATCCATTTGAAATTTCATCCCTATGAACTATCATGACTAAGGGAGGAGGCATAGAAATTCATGTGCATAAGTTGGGGAAGATAAGCATGCACTACCACCTAGATTCAAATTGTTTGAGGACAAGAAATATTGGGCAAGCAAGATCGTAATGTACCCAATATTTCACTATGGACCACTCCATTGGACTAGGGAATTCAATGGTCTAAAGGCACTTGGAAAAAATAAATAAGAATAGTAAAGTGGTGAATTGGGGTAATGAGGTACTATGGCAAAACCAAGGTCCAAGGGAAAAAATTATGGAGCAAGGGATCATTCTCTCCTAAAAATAAATTTTATTGACATTTGGAGATAATTTGGACAAGGAGGGTGCATTAGTGGAAAAATAACTCCAAATGTGTGGTCTAACTCCCATTTAAGGTGGAAGGAATCCTCTCATGAAGGCATCTCAAGGGATGTAACTCCCCATGCTAAAAGTGGCAAATATATGACATCTATGACAAGAATCAAATCCTATGACATCTTAAAATAACTAATGACAAATTATGGCATCATATGACATGTTGCAGGTCCTAAATTTATCCAAGGAGGGCGCTAGAGGAGAAGGTGGGCCCACATGAGAGTGTAAATCACCCAAGAGTAAAATAAGCCTCCCTAATTCGAATTTCCAAGGAATATGAAGGTAATATTTGGTAAAATAACATTAGAAAGGAAGTAAATGAGTTCCAAGGTATCATTCTCTCATTAAAAGAACATTTATTAATATTTTGTGAGATAATTATAGAAAGAGGGGAAAGGGCGCAATGGAGTTTATAAAAAGGATGCAAGCCTCTTGGGAGATATATTTTGGAAATTTTACTTCTGAATTGGAGAGATATTGTGGCTTACATAAATTGAGCCCCTTTATATATTGGGATATGTGCCCCTTTCATTTTTGAACTAGTTTCGATGGTGAGAGATTCCACTCTAGCTAGTGGAAAGGAGGAGATCATCCAGATCTCTTGATAGAACTTCATGGTAGCTTACTTGAGAGGAGAAATCAATTTCATGTTTCTCTATAGAAATTTATAACATGTGTTTATGTTCATATTTAGTATTTGGGTTGAAATATTGATCTTGTGATGGTGTTCCAGTTGCAGCAGTGTGAGTTTGTGGACAACAATGTTTGTGATGGTTTCTTGAGGGTGCATTTGTGGTCATCCAAATTTCTTGGGGACTATTTTAATGTATAACTATCACAAAAATTTGATGGAGGTTGTACTATAGGAGGAATATCTAAGAGTTGGGGTCGAAATATTTCATCTCGAGGGCACAATAATGAATCATATTTATCATTAGAGGAGCATTTTCCCCTCTCTTTCTCTGTGGTAATTTGGTAGCCATCGCCCTTTATACTGGAGCATATTTTTTTCTATATTTTGAGCTTCCATAGAATCCATTTACGTACTCTCTGTAAATTCCATTTTATAATAAAAATCACAGAGCATTTCCCTCATAAATTGCTCCATATTCAAACACTGGTGAAACAATGTATAAATATTTAATTCCATGAGTTGATCTATAAAAATATGGTTGTGAATATATACGTATTATGTATGGGAATTTAATATAAGTATAAGGTGTGTGTTATTGATCTATTTTGATTTATTCTAAGGTCTTTGTAATCTCTTTCTGTCAATTTGGGAGTTTTACAATTGTATATGTTTTAAATATTGCACTGGGTTTTTAGGGTTCGAAAGTTAATTTTCGGTTCAACCATTTCTTAGTGATTTTTTGTTGTGATACATGTCCCATTGCAGCGGGATCTTAGTTTATAGTTCTAAACACTTTTTATTTCACTAAAAAAGGTTTATGTATGTATAAGGAATGATCATTTTACTAGTCGTTTAATTTGCATATTTATGGTTGCGCACCCCAGTTCTAAATGTCGATGTAGTCTTAAGTTTTAATGTACAAATTTTCCAAAAAGTTCTATGATATTTGTTAGTGGTTATATCATATGTGTTTGGGTCCCTCAAAGGTTGTTTGGGTCAAATTAGAGTGATTTAATGGCGATTTGGGAAGAGTTGGAAACCCAATGTTCTGTGTGGTCATATTTGAACTAGTGCTCCTAGTTTCGAATCTAGTGGTTCTATGGGGTCGCATGGTATTCAATATATATGATTATTGGATTGGGGATCTGATTGAACATATTAAAATGGTTATGAAGAATACTTGTGGTCTGCACCATATTTTTATTAATCCAGTAAACACGCACAAAAGTCAGTGTTGTTGGATAAATTTTAAGTGTCAATTTACCCTTTGTTCAAAGGTTGGAGCTAGTGGGCCCACAGGGGTTGGAGCAATTGGAAATGAGTAATTGAGATGAGAAGTTGTAAATGGAATTTCATGAGCTCAAATCCCTCATGGGTGCTTTCTTACAAAAAAAAAATTGGAGTTAGTGTGCCCAAATTTTTGATTGGGTACATACAAGGGGATCAAGTGCAAAACGACTAGGAACTCTCTCTATCAAGACTCTAGGGAATTCCTTTGTTCTCATTATGGATCCAATCTATGGTTTTGGTCATAGTAGTACAAATTGTGGTGGTAGGGTCAATGGTAGTTCAATTCTTAAAGCAAATGATAGCTCAATCCTGGAGGAATGATGGAATAATGGAATATTTCTCAATAATTATAGGCATGTTGAGAACTATCCAAGTGGAATGACAAGTCATAAGATTTATCCAAGTGGCATACATGGGTTTGGACACCATTTTCCCCTTTAATCCCAGGCTTAGGATAATTAACGCATGATTAAAATTTAATCTTAATGAACTTTTAATAAACAGGGGTTAATAAAACATAGGATAAAAGAAGCAAATAAGGTAGTGACTTAAATGATAAGTCACTAGGGTCATATCTATTCTAACCCTGTCTCACTCTGCCTCTTGTGGAGTGATAGTCCCCCTTCTCTTCTTTGTCCTTTAGTCTACAATAGTCATGGATTTTAGATTAAAGAGTGAAAATGTACAAATTTACATAGTTTGGTCATTATGGACCCATTCTTATCCGGCTTGTATCCATTTCATCAATATTTACATTTTTTTAATATTGGGGTAAAAATGAGGTGTTGCATTCTCCTCCACCTTAATTTATGCATTGTCCTCTATATATGTCACCATTATTTACATATACAAAAATTAAAATCAACTAGGGTATGTTTCCCAAATAGTATCCTCCAGCTCCCACGTTGCTTCTTCAACGATGTAATGTGTCCACTGAACTTTTACCTACCCTATGGCCCTATTTTATAGCAACATGACTTTCTTGTCTAGGATACACATTGGTAGTACTAGTATATCTCCTTCCAGTTCCACCTGAATCAAGGCCCAATCAATAATGTGGTTAGGATGAGGCACATGCATTTTCAACAAAGATACATGAAACACATTATACACTTTTATGTATGTAGGAAATGCAAACTCATATGTAATAGTCCCTATCCTAGTTAATACTTCAAATGGCCCACAATATTTGGGCGCTAATTTAGTACATATTCCAAGCTTCAAGGAACTTTTCTTTAGCTTGAATTTTAGATACACATGATCACCAATTTTGAATTCTCTTGTTATTGTGCTTTTGTATGCATAACTTTTTTGTCTGCCTTCTGTTTTTTTTAAATTCTTCCTAATCTTAACCATCTTCTCTTCCATTTCCTTAAGTAATTTTGGCCCAATAACCGCTCTGTCTGTTGTATTATTCGAACTAATTGGAGTATTACATTTTCTTTCATATAAGGCTTAAAATGGACTCATCTTTAAAGATACATGATATCCATTATTATAAGAAAACTCTACCAAATGCAAGTAATCTTCCCATTTTGATGGTTGATCCATCACATACATTTGAGCATATCTTCAATAACCTGATTATTACCCTTTCAGTATGCCTATCTATCTATGGATGATATGTTGTACTCATATTCAGATTTGTTCCATATTTATATCCATGTTTGAAACAATGGCCTCTGGTATTCCACGTAAACTTGCAATCTCCTTCATAGAAATTTTTGTTATGTTAACTACCTTATGAGTTGACTTAATTAGGATTAAGTGTGGATGTTTTGTAACGTATCCAGCACTACCATAATTGAATCATGTTGTTTAACTATCTTGGGTAATTTGGTGATGAAATCTATTGTCGCAACATCCCATTTCCATTCTATAATTGGCAATGGATGAAGTAATCGTGTTGGATGTCCATGTTCAACCTTTGCTTTCTGACATTCCATACATCATGATATGTACTCAACTATGTCCTTCTTCATTCCTGACTAGAAGTATTGACTTCTTAGTGTTTTAATAGTCTTTTGATATCTAGGATGTCCTGCATATGGCACCTTATGTATTGCATTCAATGCCATCTTTCTTAATTCAACAGAAATATAAATGTAAATTTTATTATTATTCATGAGAATGCCATCATTTTCCAACTTGTATACTTTAAAGTTTTGTTGTAAATTTTCTTGTTGCGTCCTTATTTTGCCTGAATATGATGTTGATATGAAATAACAACTTCAAGAATTTTGGTTTTTAAAATTGATTTGCATGTGCTAATGGTTGTATCATGCATTGTATTTGCTCTTCTATTGAGTGCATATGAAACCTTACTCTCTATGCCTTTAATATGTTTGATTTCAAAATCAAACTCACATAGAAATTACAACATCTTGTCAATAATGCATTTAAATTATGTTGCTCAAATATATATTTCAACCCATTGTGATATGTTCTTAATTCAAATTTTATGCCCATGAGGTAATGCCTCCACATTTTTAAGGAATGTATTGTAGAATCCAACTCTAAATCATGTGTGGCATAATTTTTCTCGTGTTCCTTCAACTTTATAGATTCATGGCAAACCATAAGCCCATATTGTATGAGTACACAATCACTTCTTTCTTTATAGGCATATGTACAAACCCCAAAATATTCATTTGGATCAATAATTTTGAGAATTGGTGCACTGGTAAGCAATTTATTCAATTGTTGAAAACTTTCTTCACACTTGGTTGTCCATTCAAATTTTACTCCCTTCTTTTGTAAGGATGTAATTGGAAGTGCTACTTTTGAGAATCCCTTTACAAGCCTTATGTAATATCCAGCTAGTCCCATAGATGATCTGACTTCTATTACATTACCAAGCGTATGCCACCCCATGATAACTTCAATATTCCTTGGTTCTATTGCTACCCCTTCCTCATATATGATGTGTCCCAAGTATTGAATTTGTTTTTGATAGAATGAAATTTTAATTAGCTTAGTATATAATTGATTCTTTCTTAATACATGTAGAACTAATCTCAAATGCTCTTCATGCTCCTCCATTGATTTTGAATAAATGAGAATGTCATCTAAAAATACGTTCACAAACTTGTCCAAATATTATCTAAATATGTCGTTCATTAAGCACATAAAAGTAGTTAGTGCATTTGATAATCCAAATGGAAATACTACAAACTCATAATGACCATATCGAGTCCTAAAATTTGTTTTGCTAACATCTTCATCATTTATTCTCTTTATGATAACTTGATATCAAGTCTACCTTGAAATAAATCCTTGCCCCTTTTAGTTGGTCAAAAAATTATGGGCAAAGTATATATGTTCTTCATTATATCTTTATTTAATTGCTTTAAGTCAATACATAATCTCAAGGTTTTGTCTTTCTTCTTTACAAAGAGTACTAGTGCTCCCGAAGAAGATACACTTGGTTGTATGTACCCATTCTTCGACAATTCTCCAAGCTGCATTTATAACTCTTTCAATTCAAGCGTACTCTTTTATATGGTATTTTGGAAACTA
This sequence comes from Pseudotsuga menziesii, assembly GCA_001517045.1. Classification (NCBI taxonomy): domain Eukaryota; kingdom Viridiplantae; phylum Streptophyta; class Pinopsida; order Pinales; family Pinaceae; genus Pseudotsuga; species Pseudotsuga menziesii. The sequence goes on along the minus strand of LPNX010995960.1, from coordinate 197,435 downwards.
GGGTATCTCCAGGAACCAAGTTAATAGGGGAAAAAATATCTCTTTTTGGTGGTAATATCAGTAATTCTTCAAACACATCCGCATATTCTTGTAATACTAAAAAATATTCTAGGTTGGGACTCTTATCTTTTTATATTTCTTCCACGTGAGATACATACATCTAGCACCTTTTTTTGAAACATATTTTTAACTGCATAGTTGAAACTTGCCTTATAGAAATAATCCACAGAACACCTTTCACTATCTTATGCTTTCCTTCTTCATCAAGACAAGTGAAATTCTTGTTATGGAAATATAGCATGACATGGCATGCATCCAACCAATCCATTCCAATAAGTACATTATAATAACTAAGAGGTATTATGTTCAAATCTGCATATGTATGGAGTCCATGCATATCCAAGGAAAAACGTTTTACTATTTCATTAATTCTTCTTTTGGTTCCAATAACCAACTGTACCAACCATGAATTATCATGCTTGATTTTATTTAACTTAAATATTTCAACCAAATTGGGAGTAATATAACTATGGCTTTCCCATACATCAATTATAATGCCAATGGGTTGATCATTAATCTTATCTTCAATCCCAATCATATTGGATTGGTGTTATGCTTACTTGTTATCTAAGGTTGCATAAATTTTGGGAATATTTATAGCCACATCCTCCACTGTGGTTGCTTCTTGTATGTTATGCACAATTTTCATCCGGTCTCCTCTATGAGGATAATTTTTGAATATGTGAATCCCTTCACATCCCGAACATTTAAATGGTGTATTTATCCCTTTTCCTTGAGACTCCGCTATCTTTGTTACATTCCAAATAGGATTTCTCTACTAGAATGAAATATGTTGATTTATTAAGAAGGGATGTTGGAATCCTTTCTTCCTTTATTCTTGCTTATCTCTTTTCTTCTCCCTCCAAGATTTCTTATAGATTCTTTGCATCTATTATGATAATATAGATGCTAAGCCTTATAGATGGCCTCTTCAAGGGATTTGGGTTCATCATATTGGATTTTGTCTTTGTAAAAGGAGGGAAGTCCATTTAGAAACCTTTGTATTTTTACTTTTTCTTCCTTAACAAACTCGCTCCAGGAATTTTCTTTCATACTCCTCCATGCTCATAGCTCCCAACTTGAGCTCAAATAACTCCTCCATTTTCTTCATATAAAAGGATTCATATAATATTTATGTTGAAAATATTTTTTGAATTGTTTCCATGAAATTATCTTCTCACTGATATGCTTCATTCCACTAATTGATCCCAACATATGGAGGTCTTTCCTTGCATATTATAAATGGAAATTATAACCTCCATATTTGTAGTATAATTATGCAAGCGCAGGTATTTTTCCATCCCTAACATCCAAGCTTTAGCATATTCACATTTTATGTTCTCACCATCAAAAGTAGGTGGTTTAACCTTTCTAATATTCCCTTGCAACACTTCTTCCACATTTATTCTTTTATGATGCCTCCTTGGAAACATTTATGGACTGCTGCTAGAATCCTATGTGGTATAAGATCTTCTGTTGCATGAGGTGGTGAATAATGATTTCCATGACCTCTTGTAACACTCTTATAGTGTCTATATTTTTCATGAGATATCTTCTTTGAACTGACCCTATCTTCCTTCTCAAACCATGAAAATAATCCAACCTGAAATTGTCGTTGTAACAAGTTTGAGCTCTGCACAAGTTGAGTATTTAACTAATTATGTTGTTCCTAAGCCCTCAACATTCTTTCATTATCAACTTTGCAGCTTTGTAATTCCTTAAAATTTTCATAGTTTCCACTAGATCCATTAATTCTATGTTATCTATATGTCTATTAGATTATGATTCTTCATTGCCTGCACTGATATTCTGCCCTCTGGCTTCTTCTCTCAGACTGCTTAAAATTTCCATCACTCCATCTTTACTGTACAATTTTGTTGTGTGTGGCACTAAAATATAAACTTGTAACATGTAGAAATTTGTCATACCAATATTTGTAATGTGTTCAAATAATAAAAGAATGTTAGACAAATATCTTCCAAAAATTCATAAAAATGTTATGCATAAGAAAAAACATGGAAAATCCCCTTTTTTACAACATTTGCCAAACTAAGCTACAAGGCCCTTTTTTGTTAGATTTATGGAAAATTAGGAAATGTTGATTCATATTCAAGTTCATTGTTCTTAATATCCTACTTATACTCTTTCTAATGACTATACCCCTGTTCAATTCTAATTTCACCACTAAAAGTTATAACTATCTGAAAACACAATTTTTGTCCAATTTTACCATATTTATGTTGTTGCACTTATTCTAAAGGGCCACTTCCTGAGACTTGTAGAAGAAAATTAGTGAAAAACTGGGAAAGATTTAATACCAAGCATTGACATCCCATATAATGGTGAGTACTCGAACACTTCCAGTGTTCAAATTTGATACTCCTATCAAAACTTATAAAATTATGGAATCATCATTTTTTTAATTCCTACAATTATTTGTGAGTTAGAATTTTTATTGAAAATTGATCTATCTCAAACTAAGCATTTATGGAAACTTTTCCTCTAATCAAAGTTGTATGTATTTATGAGTAGACAAAACTTCGAAATCATAATTTTTTTTATTATGAGTTCTTGGCCACTTTTGCCTCCTTCAAGTTTTCAAAAATCGATTTTTCGTGCACCCAAATAGTATATTTTGGCCTTCTTTTATCTCTGAGATTCACATATTTTTGGCCTCAATACTCTAGATTTATTTTTGTGCTTGAGTCACGACTACACCATGACAAATTGGACCTCAACCAGGCCCTCGTCCATGATTGGGCTACAAACCTTCAAAACCCATTAAACTGAAATTTTTGCAAAATCTTAGCAGAATGGGTCCCTATCCCTCATTAGTGACCTTGTATCCTCCATTAATAGTGTCAAAATGGTGCAAGTCATCAAATTTTAATTTAATCTTCTCATGTTACGGCCAAAACTAGGTTTTGGCTCCAGAGTTAAATTTTTAGGATTTTTACTGAGGTGGCAAGACAATTGTCCTTTAAGGTGTTAGACAATCCCATGTGTCACACTATAATGAAGCCATGTAACCCTCCCATCCACTAGGTCATCACATCACATTTTCTAAGAGTGAAAATGTGTCGATGGTATTCCTTTATCAGAAGCGGTAACAACTCATGAGGAAAGCAGTTTTCAAAAAACGTTTTTCGAGACGTTGTCAATGAGAAGTTGACACATGGACAAATGGATTCTTCCCAATGAATCATCCCTCCATCATTAACTAGTGTGAATATTTTTTATGCGTTATGCACCACAGTCATTGGTTGTGGGTTCCCGATCTTGTCCACCGAAGATGCTTAGCCCCCTTTTTCCAAGCCTGCAATTCTTACCACGGGTCACAGGGTTCATCAGTATGGCACCCGGGTGCTAAGTTCCTATGAGTCTCTCGAATGATCCATTCACCCACGATTGATGTCGTGGTTCCACATCATAATCCTCCCACCTGTGTGGCAGCTCCACATCATCCAGAATCCATGTGGCAACTCCATGTCACACCGTTGGCATAGTGATTGTGGGGTTCATGTATTTTTTTTAATTCCCATATTTCCAATTCTTGAAAGGTGGCTCTTAGAAAAATTGTACTTGGAAATTTATTTATAATATAGGTGGCCAACTCCAATTTACAGTTGGCCTCTCCCAATGCTAGAATCATTCTGTCAACCATAGAAATGGTTATTCCTGGCTCTTCCATTATACTGGGTTTCTCGTCAATTAACATAACTTGCAATTTTTTTATTACCAATGCATAATTTTACCCAACATCGACTGAAATTTTACAGTTTTCAATGTTCATCGTGGATTCCTTCTTAACTAAACCATGGAATATAAGCATGGTTTCCTCAATATTTTATCTGATGCATTTTTCCATATACTCCTTGTTCAACTTGTAATTATGACTATAAAATTCAAATATATAATTTTATATCCCATGCAATCCCAGTGCTATAGCCTTGGACTCCGATACTAAACTGTCATGTTCCCAGTGTCCACATGATTCCAATATGATTGGAGAATACTTAATTTTTTACCCAAAATACCTTTGTTACTCCATTTAATTTTTACTTAGTTTAAATTAAATATTTACAATCGAAATAAATGCATAATGACTGCTCGTAATTTACATATTTTCATATGTTGAGTTTTTGCAGGAAAATTATATATGAATGTAGTCACTTAAACCATTAATTATATGCATTTAAAACATCATACAATAGCAACTACATTAAACACATTTCAAAGATACCCATAACATATTCCAGACACAAGTAAATACTTATCTGAAAATGTAAACTAGTTGTCTACAGACCAAGGAAGTTCCATCTAGTCATAGGCTTTGTCAAGTCGTATATTTATTTGATATGATGCCCCTGATATGGGACTATTAATACACAAGGCGGTTTTGGTCTCTCTGGCTACAATTATCCCAATCCTCTAAGACTCCTTTTCCCTCGGCTTGCACAACCCAAGGAATGGGGATCCCTTCTCCCAGCTAATAGTAGCACGAGCTCCCTTCTCTAAGTTAACATCCCCTAGGGCTTGTTACCCCAATTCCCTATCAAGGCTCTAACGCAGGCTAACCAGAAACTCTCCATGCTAGGACTCTAAGGAATTTTGTTGTTATCAATATGGCTCTAATATATGGTTCCGATGATGGTGGTAGGGTCAATGGTAGTTCAATTACTAGTTCTCAATAATTATATACATGTTGATAACAATCCAAGTGGCATGATGGGTCATAAGAGCTAGCCAAGTGGCATACATGGGGTTGGACATCTTTTTCCCCTCTAATATTAGGCTTAGGATGATTAATCTGTGATTAAGGTTAATGAAATTTTAATAAGGAGGGGATAATAAAACATAGAATAAAAGGAGTCAATAAAGGTAGTGACTTAAATGATAATTCACTAGAACCATCTCTCTTATAACCCCCTCTCACTCTCCCTCTTCTGGAATGATAGTCCCCCATCTCTTCTTTGTCCTTTAGTCTGCAATAGTCATGGATTTTATATTAAAGAGTGAAAATGTACAAATTTACAAAATTTGGTCATTCTGGGCCCTTCTTATCCGACTTGTAGTCATTTCATCAATATTTACATTTTTAACATACTAGGGTAAAAAATGAGGTGTTATAATGCTACTCAATATGATCATGAACCAATTAAAGAGAACATCAAAGTTGTTGGATCATATGAAACACATACGAATTCTGCATAGCATATTCACAATGACATTCTTGATATGAATGTGGTTGAAGGTGGTCTAGAACTAGGAAGCGACACGATCAGTTGACATCACAGCTTGAGTGATTAGTGAAATCCATGATGAATATGAACAAAAATATTGTCACTAACACCAATGACAAACTTATCCTTAACATGCCTTTGTTGCTAGCAGTGTTGAAAAATGAATTTGTCCATTATTAGGTGGATGTTGGGGGTGTAGAAGAACATAATGTAGACAATGAAGAACCAACTTAAGAAGACTATGTGGTTGAAGCACTACACCCAACAAATCCTCACCTTCAACCAAGTACCAGTAACCACACCAATACTCATCCAACTCATAAAGCTACCAGTGGAGAGAGTGGCAGCGCAAGGATCGACAAGAACAATAGGCTATCTTCAATCGAGCAAAAGTTCACAATTAGTCACTTCAAATGACTACATCACACTAATTGTTGAGGTAGAACTAAAGAAAAAGGAGATGCATGAATCAAAATAAAAGAAGAAGGATTTGACAAATGAGAAGAAGGTATCAAGGATTGTCACAACATAAAATCAAAGGCAAGAAAGGCTTCAAAGAGAGAATGAAAGACAAGAAAACGAGCACCAAAAACAATTTGCAAGGAAGGAAAATGAACAAAGAAAGGTGCAATAGTGACTTCAAAATGATTGAGGGATGATAGAGGATGTGGACAAGATTGTAAATGCAACCGAGTAGAGGAAGAGGATGTCCAACTCATTGGATAAAATTGCAAAGAATACATAATTCTTACAAGACTTGATAAACATCCAGATCCCCCCAATATCACCCACTTGGTCTACCTCCCCACATTATTCCTACCAATGTAGGGGCCAATATGATATATGATTTTTCAACACCTCTAGTTAATCCAGGGGCATTGAGCACAATACATAACTATGGTTGTTCAATTCCCACTTGGATACAAGCAACAAATTGGCCTTAAGCACATGTGGCTAACTCAACCTATTCTAATCAAGCAAACTTGGGCATCTCAACCAACTTAGTTGAAGCAAATGCAAGCAACTCAACAAGATTAGGCAATGTGGATACCCCACCTCTTTAATAATAGAGATGTTATATGTTTAACCTAACCACATGCAATGTGGGTTTTGTTACATAGGAATTTTTGGATTTTTCCTCTAGTTTTAGAGTGAATCCAATCTAAAGACTATATTAGTATGTATATGTCCAATCCCAAGCCATAAGGGACTTGACATCTATTAAATCCTAGGTCCTAGATTTCTCTAGAATTTGAGGCATTGTATTTAGTTACTGTTAATATAAATGAAAAGGATGGTTACCTAAAATTGGTTTTCTATATGAATTTTGAAATGCATATCAAATGCGATTTTGGCAAGCATGCAAAATTTAACAACAATCTCATGATCTATAACTAGATTTGACCTATAAATTTAACCAAACAATTCATTTTAGATATCCAACTTCCATATGCAAGGCTAAGGAAGGATTGTATTCAAACACATGCATTCAAATATATGGAAGTGATTGTAACCCAAATAACAATAACCAATAGTAATAAATGGCATGCAAAGGAATACAATCATAGTCTCTTAATTTATTTTCAATCATAAATGAATAGAAGAAAAATGAAATTGCTTGATCACTAGATAAAGACTCTAGACTATTTTATTTGATTACTACATCTCTAGTCTAACCAAAATCCGAATCAATGGAGATACAACTTGTGCTTCCAATAGAAACCCAAAGGCACTTCCCGTTTTCTATTTTATCTCGCCAATTTTTTTAGCATAAATAAGTAAATATTCTTTCTCTTAATGAACGGTTTCTCAATCTACAAATGGATTTATTGTAAATGTATTATAGCAGGGGAAGGTCATTATGTAGGGTTATAGTGTAGGGATTAGATCCATTAATATCACCTTTCTTAGCTCGATGTTAATAGATTATAGGGGACATATAACAATTAATTGGTCTGGGTTTCAACTATGCCTAGGGTTTAAGCCGGTCTACAGGCATGGCCTGCATGCGGTGGACCTATGGAGTTTGACAGGAGGCTAGGCGCGGGGAATGGTGCAATCAGAAGTACGAAGGTGAGGCTTGTTTGAATGTGGTCGGTTTTGTTTTTTTCCTTTGGAGGTTAGGTTAACTGTTTTTTTCACCAGGAGGTAAATCAACCTCACTTTCCCCCGATTATTTACTGTTTTTTATATGCTTGCACTATGGCTGAGGAGGATCTGGTAAACTATACTGATGAACACATGGAAGGTGGGGTCTTCTGGCACGCGACATGTGGAGGTGTGTCAGAAGGGGTGTCTTCCATTCAGCAGTCATGGACGGAGAGTTTCTCTGCTGCAAAACCTTCTCTGACAGATTGTGAAGGGTTTTCTCCATCGGACTTATTGTTGTCCTCTCCAGGGCTGTTTTAGTTGCCAGATGATAACATTTTTTTGGGTGTCGAATTTTTTGTTGATGAGACGAAGAGGGTTTCGGTGGCGACTGGCAGGAGACTAGGTCTGTTGCTTGCTGAGGACAGGAACAATTAGGTTCCAACAGCAGAGGGGTATAGGAGGGATGTTTTTGAATATCGATCGTGGGATGGAGGATTATTAACAAAGGACGAATGCCTAGGGTTCGTGGGTCGATCGATTGGTGCTCAGGAACAAAGGGGTTGTTCTAGCTCTTTGGGAAAGGGTTTTTTTAACTCTGATACCATTGGTGAGGAAGATGGTAGATCTGGCAAGAAGGTGGCTAGTAAAAGGAATAAAAATTGGCTTAAACTCAACCTAGACATTAACTATGTTATAGGGGAGGACATTAGCTAGGAGAGGATGGAGCAGATGGACCGACTCACTCTGGTTGGTCGTTTCTTGGGTAAGTCTGTATCTGTTCGTATTGTGAACAAATGGGCACAGGATTGTTGGGCAGATGAGATGGGGGAGGTTCCTGAGGTGGAAGGGATTGTGAGAGGATGGTATGCTTTTAATTTCATGAATGAGGAACACTTAATCTAGGTTTTAAGTAGGAACTGGTTCTTCGAATAAGTGCTAGTTCTTTTGAAGCATTGGCACCCCATGTTCGATGCAAGCAAAGAAAGGGTGTACCAAGTGCTGATATGGGTTAGACTTCCGGGACTTCCCCTACCTTTATGGTTTGAGGATCATTTTACACATATTGGGAACCTGTTAGGAACTTTTTTAGAAGCGGATACTTCCTACAAGCTGACAAAGGTGAAAGGGGTGGCTCACATTCTTGTTAATATAAATATCAAGAATGGACTTCTTGGTGCAGTACAGATGGACTGGAGGAAGTATTCATATCGTCAGGTTTTGGACTATGAAAATGTGCCCTTCAGGTGCAGACGTTGTCACAAGGATGAGCACCCAGTGACGGAGTGCTCGCTAGCTACTCGCACATCTGGTGGTGGTTGGATGAACAATGGGAGCTCCCTATCTAGCGATGAGGGGGGATGTACTGATATACCATCCCCACCGTCTTCACCTTTGGGATCGATGGCAGAGACTATGGATGATAGGGAGCAGGAGGAAATTTCGGCTGCAGGTCTACAGATGGTGGAGGTAGGCAGGCAAGTGGGAGATCCCTTTCTGTTTAGGGCACCATAACCTGGTATCACTTATTTTACCCTACCTCCATCTATTAATTTATTTACGAATCATTTGAATGTGTCAGGACTGGATTGGGTGGATGGGATCAAAAAATTGTCTCTGTCTCCACAACCTAATGTGCTCTCGTCTCCCATCTATGTTGCTTATATTGAGGAACCCCCTCCAGAGACGGTATTGGAACCATTACTACCTGAGTCTTCACCCCTATGTTCTTTTACAGAATCCTCCAATTCGAGATGTTTCCTTTGATCATGTTCCAAACGAAATTCTAGGGGTTTGGGGAAAGACTCTATCGAGACACCTAGGGGGAGAGGCCGCATATCTCTTTTAGCCAAAGCTCGGTCCAGAGCTAGAAAGGATTTACAGGATGGTAAACAAATCTCCATTGAAATGGAACTAGAGCAGTGCATGCCCAGAAGAAGGGTAGAAGATGAATATCATGTCCTTTAATTGTCGGGGTCTTGTTGGTCCCAAAAAAAGATCAGTGCTTCGAAGGGTGGTTGATCTAGATTTCCCTGATAATTTGCTACTTTAAGAGACTTTGGGAGCAGGTGAGGAAACTAAAGTTAGGTTGGAAAGTTGGTTTGGTGGCTAGATTTTTGAAACTCCGGATGGTAAAGGACGTTCTGGTGGATTGGCAATTGGTTGAAATTCCAGGAATGTTTTGGCTCTGAATGTTTGGGGTATGGATTCGGTTCTGGGTATGTCTTTTAAAGCCCTGGAATTGGTATAAATTTTCGAAGTTGTCAACATATATGGCCCTTATTTAAATAGGATCCCATTTTGGGAGAATATTTTTAACAGCTCTCTCATGAGGGGAGAGTTTCTGATTATTGGGGGAGATTTGAATTTCTCTCTAGGGCAGGCTGAGGTATGGGGGCCTCATGCTTGTGCTGATGTTTTGACTGATTTTTTCACCCAAAAGTTGGTGGAGAAAAACTGGCTAGATATTGAACCATGTAAGCTCTCTCCCACTTGGAGGAATAATAGGTGTGGGGAGGGGATAATTGCAAAGAGACTGGATATGTTTCTGGTGTCGAAAAAATTAGTGGACAATCATCATTTTATCAGACAATGGGTTGGGAAAGGTGGACACTTTGATCACTTTCCAATTTTTTTGGAATTTAAGAATAGTCTTGTGAAACCTCCCAGTCCCCTGAAATTCAATAAGACTTGGCTTAATGATGAGTGGTTTGTGAATTTGATTTCCACAAATTGGATTCCTTTTGACCCAAGGAATAGGAACTCTGCGGCATTTCAATACGCGGCAAATATCAAGCTTGTGAAGGATGCTATTAAAGTTTGGGCGGTGGACAAGTGGAAGAGGGTGGATAGAGAACTGGAACATATTGAAAATGAACTCTCTAGGATCTACAATATGGACGGAGGTGGGATGTTGAATCAGATGGAAAAGGATCTGCTGATTAGGTTGGAAGGAAGAAGGATCTCTCTACTTTTGGATAAGGAAGAAACCTAGCAACTGAAGAGTAGAGCGATCCGGTTAGAATGTGGGGATGACAACACTAAATTATTTCATGCCTATGCTAGAGGAAGGAAGGATACCAATACTATTTGGAGCCTTACAGATGACCTAGGTTCTACCCATGACACCTTTGAAGGCATGGCTGCTACGGGGGTTGAACATTTCAAGAATCTCTACAAAGCTCCAATGCAGGCTACGCTTGTTGAAGTGATCCGTATTGCACAGGTGTTTCCTGTGTTTGTGGATGAAGAAGATAATTTGGCCCTAATGCAGGAAGTTTCTAAAGTTGAACTTAAGTCAGTGCTGCAGAGCTTCCAGAAGGACAAAAGTCCCGAGACAAACGGTTGGACGATTGAATTCTTTCTGGAACTCTTTGAGATTTTGGGAGGTGATCTTCTCAAGGTTGTGGAGGACACCAAAACTTCTGGGAGGATTCTATCTAGTTTCAACTCCATCTTTATCGCGTTGATCCCTAAGGTGGACAATCTAGTTTCATTGAATGACTTTAGGCCCATCTCTCTCTGCAATTGTATCTACAAGGTGATTGCCTGAAGGCTAAAGAGGATTTTGTCTGATCATATTACTGAAGAACAGTTTGGGTTTTTGGAGGGGTGATAGATTCATGAGGCTATTGGTGTTTCTCAGGAGGGCCTTCATAGCATGAAAACAAAAAATCTTAAGGGTGCCATTCTGAAAATTGACCTGGTCAAACCCTATGATAAGGTAAGATGGATGTATATTCAGCTATTGCTAACCCATTTAGGTTTTGATATTGCCTTCATTAGATGGATTATGAGTTGTATCACTACTGTGTCTTTCTACTCCGTATTGATTAATGGGGCAACATCTCCTTTCTTTCACACGGAGAGAGGACTGCGTCAAGGATGCCCATTATCCCCCCTCCTTTGCTTATTGGTGGTTAAAGGTCTAAGCAGGTCCATTAAGGAGGATAAAAGACTTGGTTCTTTCAGAGGTATACAAATCTCTCAAAATCTACAGCTGACTCACCTGTTGTCCGTAGATGATGTTCTTATATTCTGTTCTGGTTCGATCAGAGAACTAAATACCCTTTCTAATATCCTGAAGGTGTTTTCAAAAGCGACTGGAATGGAAATAAATTTTGGGAAATCGACTTTGACCACCCATTTGCTGAGTGAAGAGGAGTGGCAGGTGGTCTTGAAATTTTTTCCTTTCAATACTGGTAGTCTTGATGGCGGGTTAAAGTACTTGGGCTTCTATTTGAAACCTAATGTCTATCGGAAATAGGACTGGAAATGGTTGATTTAAAAGCTGGAAAAACGCTTAAAAAATTGGAGCCATAAATGGTTATTTAGAGCTGGAAGACTGGTGCTGGTAAAAGCTGTGTTGGAGGCCATACCGGTCTACTGGATGTCTTTGGCATGGATCCCAAAAGGTATTTTGTAAGCGACATGTAAGATTTGTTTTTTCTTTCTCTAGAGTGGTAAACAGGAGACCCAGGTTACTCCTTGGGTTCTGTGGGACAGGATTTCCATTCTGAAAGGGCTGGGTGGGTGGAGTCTAAAAACATCTTTTTATTCTCAAAATCTATGGCTGCAAAAGGGGGATGGAGATGGTTAAAGACTAAGAGTCTATGGACCCAGATCATGATCGAAAAGTATATTGGCCCTAGAACGGCGGAGGATTGGATTCGAAATCCTGGAAAATCACACTCTGGGGGCTCGATATTTTGGAAAGCAGTTGTAAAATCCTTTGGGATCATTGAGGCTAAACTGGCTTGGCAGATTGGGAATGGTAGGAAGCTCAAATTTGGGGAGGACCCATGGGTCGGGTGCAATCAGGAACATATTCTCCAAGATGATACGGTGAGGGCTCTGAGACTTAGGGGAATTTTATTCCTTTATCAACTTTCGGCTCCAATTCAGGAGTATCGGTGGGAATAGACTTGGATTTGGGCTAGTGATTTGGGACTTCCTGACAGGGAATGTAGGGATTTGGAAGGGTATCTAGAGGTTGTGGAACATGCTCAAATAAAGCTTCGAGATCGGGATGATGTTATCATTTGGGATGCAGATCAGTCTGGGAAATACACCCCTAAGGCAGGATACCTTGTACTCAATGTAGATGGTGTGATTAGGGCTGAGGCTTGGTGGTGGATATCTTTGGAAGATCAAGTGCCCTCCAAAATGTAGATTATTCATGTGGTGTGTTCTTGAGAACAAGGCACCATGTTGGGAAAATCTTCAAAAACGGTGCTTCCAAGGAACTGGCTGGTGCTCTCTGTGTAAAAACGCAGGGGAATCGGTAGTATCTCTTTCTTCAGTGCACTTACATTAGAGAGGTTTGGAGAGAATGCTCCAAGATCTTTGGTATCTGTTGCAGTTGGGAGGGGCTTAACTTCGTGCAGGCATGGGGAAACTAGAGAAGAAACAACACCTATGAGAATATGAAATCCCTCCCTTTATTGGTTATTTGGGGTGTGTGGATTGCTCGAAACAATGCGATTTTTGCTGATAATAGTTTTACCCCAGCGATCACTACCAACCTTGCTGGTGGGATCCACTCTGCTTTCCCATAGCACATAAGAGCGAAAATTCAGAGGATGGTATTAGAGGTTGAAATTGATAAATCAGCTCCCTGGGGTTTTTTTGATGGAGCCTCATAAGAAAATAGATGCGGGGGGTGTGCAATTCTTCACCTTAGCGAGGGCCACTCCTTCATTTTGACGATGGGGCTTGGTGTCGGCGGTAACAACTATGCTGAGATTCTCGGCTTGAAACTTCTCCTCATCTTTGCAGTAGAGAAAGGGTGTTGAACACTCAATGTTTGGTGATTCTATGAATGTGATTAACTGGACAATGAGGACCCAAATGTGCAAACATTTGTGACTTACAAACATTTTAGCTTCTATTTCAGATATCATTGGATCTTTTGACTCCTTTTCATGCCGACATGTCTACAGGGAGATTAACAGGGAGGTGGAAAAGGCCTCGAACGAGGGTTTGTGTTTGACACTGGGCCAATGGAAGGTTATTGAACAGGTTGATGGTGATGCACAAGAATACTATCATAGGCCTTTCATAGAAAGGGTTGCTTAGTGATGATCTCGTTTTTTTTTATCTCTGATTCAGTGGCATTTTTTGTGTTTATTTTGGTTGTGTTTGGATATTTCTATGGGTCTATGATTTCTGTATATATTTGACATGGCAGCTGTGAACTTCTTACTATTTTTTTATATCGAAACATTCTCAGTATGTGGGTAGAACTTGATATATCAAGATTTGATATATGTGGGTAGCAGGGACTGTTTTTTGTCCCTTATTTTATTCTCTTTGATTTGGACCTCTATGGTACTTTCCAAATACACAAGTTGTGTATCTACAAAATTTAATTTTGCTCTCGAAATAAGTAATGAAATTATGTTTTCTTTCCAAGGAAAAAAAAACAATTAATTGGTTTATACATACCCAAGAACAATCAATTCTCTATTGAAGATGAGTTCGACAATCAACATGAAGGTGCATTCACCATGTCCGATAACTCCAAATCTAAACCATATAACCCATGAAAAAACCTCCATCTCTGTACCATGCCTCCAACACCAAAATATCCATCTCTAAAACATATCCTTAGTTCCAAACCATAGCCCCAACTTTCGGTGTTGTGTAAGTTCGAAGGTAAAAATTTCTAGATGAGTTGGTGATATGTTTACCAATTGGCATATAAGTTAAAATTACATGTGTCGTGACCTAATTTAACTACATTTTATCCTTATTTTACTCCATGCAAACAAGTATGAATTTTTTAGTTTTAATCCTCAGTTCATTCATGGAAATAGATCTCAAAATAGAACGAAAATACCCATAATAGGGATTACCATTGGCATTACCAATAATTTCATAAACTCAAACATCATTTAATGATAACTTATTATACTAACTATGCCACGTTATAGTAATTAGGAGTATTATATAAACGATAGAAATCATAATCAAATTAACCTATAATAAATATTTAGTATCAAAATTAGTGATCAAATTTGAGCAAATAAAAATACACAAAAATCAAATTAAAAATTCAATACCAAATATTACTCATCCAAATCACTTTGAATAAACATATGCTACAAATATTATATATGTCATATACTCAACAACATCAATCAACACCTTACATCATCTTAATCATCTTGATGATACCCTAGTATGCTACAATAATGACACTATTATACAAAGTATAGAAATCATAATTAATTTCTATTATCGGTACTTAAACTAGCGATTAAAGTTGAGCAAGTCAACATATACAAAACTGCTTCACCCATTTTTATCAAACAAAGTGGAAACCAAACCAAACCAGCATTTATCTTTTCTCTTCTCTAAGGTTTGTAGACACATGTCACACTTATCCAATTGCGATCAAATTCGAACTAAACTATCAATTATTTCAGCACAACTGAATAAAAAGAACCCAAAAATGGTTAGTTGAATGCATGCTTTGGCTCGTACTATAGTAAATTATAAAGTAACATGTCATTAAACAAAGAATATTGATAGATATTACTAATAGCAATATTACAAAAGAATATTGATTTGAGAACTCCATCAACCTAAAAGTACACAGATTTTAGTCTATATAATTCTAGAGAAGGAATAACAACGGCAAAAACATGTAGCTATACATGCAATGGGTTAGCATATGCTCATTGAAAAATTCATTACCTAGACAATCCCTGCTTTTGACTGTTGTCAAGCCATTTGGATTGAATGTGGGGTGGAAAATCAATAAATATTAAGAAGCAAACTATTGGTTGCAAGTAAGGATAACTCACTATTGTCAACATCATTGACAGGGGCATGCAAGTTATGTGAATCTACATAACTTCTACCATCGAGCTTATGTGAATCATGAATTTTTCACACTTGATATCATGACAATGTTTTACAAAACATTTAAATAGACCTCAAAAATTACAAAAGGTTAGAAGAAGAATACACATAACATGGATTTCCATTGACATTGCCCATAATTTCATTTCTAAATATACAACTAGGGTTTCAAATTACACAAGCCAGGAATTTTGCAATTTAGGGTTTTTAACCACTCAAACCAACTATGAGAAAAATCCATGAGAAGAAAACCCACAACATAAATGATCATGTATGGACTTCAATATTTGATGGTTTCATATCATAAAAAATAGATCATGTAAGGACTTCAAACACTAACACATGGAAAATATTTAGAATTCAAACATTGGGATAAAAATACAAACTCAAGGATGCATTGTAACATCTGCATTCGTCCATCCAACCAACGAGAGGGGACATTAACTGATTACATCTTCCAAACTTTACCCAATAGACATTATATGAATTAATAACATATAAGATGTGTGTGTAGGTACATAAATAAAAACATACAGTGGAAAAAAACTCTATCCACACGCACCTAGCATGCATATACAAACATAATAATCATAGGCATCAAACAAAAGCATTGCACATTCATATACAAGAGAATACTTATCTTTAAACAAAGAATATCCAAGCAAATCACTATATAAGAAGGATTTTCCACCCAACCATAGGCACTATGTCCAGCATATACTATTCTACTAAGAGGCCACCCCTAATTTGGGCTATGAGGCCACCAAGGTGAAGGTAACACCTACATGATTCTCTCTCTCATCCCACAATCCATTATGCTCTCTATGCTTAGGAAAAAGCTCATTCGGATATCTATAGGGAGATATATCATTAAATCATTGCAACCATGGCGCTCCTTCCAGTTACCCCACACAACACAAGGAAGGCATTTCCTTTCACTAATCCATATTTCCCTCAGGAAATCCAACCCTTACAATGCTTACCAGCGTGTGCAGTAAGAGTCCAACCTGATGTATGCTATTGGAGAACCTCCTGCGACATTAATTCATTGCTTCTCAAGCATTTTTAAGTAGGAAAACTCGAAGGGTAAAGGTTCATAGTTTTCCCAACCTCTATGCTCACCTACAACCATCTATTTTTCCTTTCAATTTGTAGCTCTATCTCCAAATTTGAACCTTTTTTTATTAAACACAGTCTAGTAATGGTCATTAATAACAATAGGAAGAAGCTCTACGTTGTGTAGATCTGCATGAAAGAATGATAGAAAGAGCGTTGACTTCAAGGATTATGAGATCATGGGAAAGTGACAATTGACATAGCTTCTGACCATTGAAGAAAAGACTTATGACAACTGCAAAACTGACTTTTGACAATTGTCGGAACTGTCACAAAAGTGCATTCACCCCAATGATTCAATAACTACATGAAGTGACTTTTCCCAGCAACCTCACACATGCATTCAATGATTGGATTTAATAGCCAAGGTGAAGTAGTTGAGTCATTTAAATCACATGGCAACAATTAGATGAGGTATAAGGTTGACACTTGGCATCAAATAATTTAGTTTCCCATAGGCCCCCTTTCTTCTTCCCCTTTGGTGGAATCATAGCTTCTCTAGTGCTCTTTACACAACCATCTTGGACCATTTTATTATTTCTCCAACATAATAAATACATAGAATTTGAGTTAGCATGACAAGCCAACTATTCCATCCAAATAAAATTATTTTCATCACACATGCCTGGTCATTCTTTAGTTATTCCTTGGCCTTGAGATATGCACTAGGAATCCATAAGAGCTTGCTCCTTCAATGGAACCCTTCGAGTCAGATGACTAACTATAAGAGAATTATGGAGTATATGTCATGTATCTAGAAACTCTTCATGAACTATGGTACCTCTTGTGAGAATGGTTCATTGAGTTATTCCCACTATTTTCATAATTTCATGAGTGTTGTCTAGAGTTAATATTCTTCTGAATGTCTATCAAACTTTAGAGCATAGTTGTGTTTAGTCGGTTTTGTTCTTCTTGAGCTCTAATCAACTTTTCATTATCTACTCTCTAACTTTGTAGTTCCACTCTCATGATTGTCATGGTTTTTGCAATATCTGGGGGAGTTACCTTATTTCTTTGGCCATCAGATTCTGTCCCTGCATTCTCAACCCAAATATTTTCTCCCATGGCATTTATCTCAGCTACATAAGCATCATGTGCAATATCCATGACAATGATCTTCTTGGACCAAACAACACCAAGTATTTCTAAACTGCACTATACTGAATGTTAACCTCTAACAGTCCCTAGTAGGATATTGAATCTGCAAAAGTGTTCATGTAAGCACATTTGTTAGATTTATTACATTTTTAGAAAATCAAAAATCATTTTTCATGTATTATGGAAATATACCCATATCGACAATTTTTGTCAAAATATGGCCATAGGAATTTTTCTAATCAAATGATAGAAACAACTTAATCCCCACTTCAAAATTTGACTCTACACAATTGTTCTCCTGTGTATAATATTTACAATGACTATAAGGATGCCCATTTCATATTCTTGAGCAAAAGTTATAGCCTTTAAAAATTGTCAAATATGCCTAATTTTTTCACTTTTCTTGTAGGTTCATTTAATTCCATAAGCCAACTTTAGACACCTATAGAAGACAATACTTGAAGAACGAGGAAACAATTTCTAATGGCCTTGATAATACATATGACCATGATTTCTCAACAATTTTTAGTTCTATGATTTGATGCTCTAGTCGCCTTTTTATAAATTTGTATAGACTTAGAAAATTTTGTAGTTCCTGTAACTCACTTATCCTTAATTTAATGGAACAATGAAACATTTCAATTCTTGTTATTCTTGCCATCCTCAGAAGGAAATTCTCAAATTATTGATGTCTTATGGGGGTGATGAGGTTCAAGGGGGGTTTCTCCCATGTGGCCTCCCTACGTTGCTATAGGGTGGGTCAAGGGAAGCACCCTTGTGTGTGTGTGTGTGTTTATAAATAATTCGATTCTGTGCAATTTGGCACATAAAATTGGCATTGTTCTCTATTGCCGCAGAAGGGTGTTGACGTGGCATGGTGTTGACATTCATTACACATGCTTACTGATGTGTCATATGGGCCCTACTTGTTACCACATGACACAACCATGTCACCCTCCACCAGTTACCAAGTCCCCATACCACCTGGCCTTGGGTACAAACACATTGACAATATCCCATTACTGGAAGTCGTAATGGATTGTCGTGAAAGTTGTTTTGGAAATGTAGTGATCAGAGCCACTGTTGATTAAAAGTACATGTGAGTAGGTGATACTCACCCAATAACTCGCTTGGTCATTGTAACCATCACAAAAGTTATCGATGCACTATGAGCCACAACCGTCAATCTTCCTTATTGCTTGATAGTCATATCTCCATCCACCTCTCCACTCCATCTAATGTAGTCACCTGTGTGCGGTCCCAATGTGGAAAGTCCACATCATACCTCTAACTCATGTCGCTCCTCCATGTCATGCCTCCCACCCACTTGGTTCCTCCAAGTCACTCGTCCGCGTGGCATAGGTGGGGCCCACTTTAAAATTACCGCTTTTTTTCCAAATTTGGAAGTTGTATGAAATTTTAATTCAACAATAAGGGAATTATTTCAAAATCAATTGGAGATTAGTCCTAGCCCTTATTCGTCACTTAACAAAAGGTGATTCCCATAAAACCATTTTTTATTTATGCTTGTAAGAGTGTATTCCTGGCCCATGCAACTTCGATATTGGAACCAGAAGCTTTGATAACACTATGAAAAGTCCCCATCCATCCATCCGACTAACGAGAGGGGACATTAACTAATTATGACTTCCAAACTTTACCCAATGGCCATAATATGAATTCATAAAATCTAATATGTGTGTGCATATACACAAATAAAAGTATACAATAGAAATACACTCTATCCACACACACCTAGCATGCGTATACAAACATAATCATCGCATGCATCAAATAAAATCATTGCATATTTAGATACAAGATAATACTTATTTTTAGCAAAGAAGATCCAAGTAACTAGTTGTGCAAGAGAGATTTTCCAAACCATAGGAAATTTTTCCAGCATATACCATTTATGCTAAGAGGCCACTCCCAAACTGGGTTATGAGACCACTAGGGAAAAGATAACACCTACAGGCTTCTCTCTCTCCGCCCACAACCCATTCTGCTCTCTATGCTTATCCAAAATCTCATTTGAAGCACTATAGGGATCTCATTAAGCCATCACAACCATGACACTCCTCCCCATTTAACCACATAACATAGGAAAGGAATTTCTCTTAATTGATCCACAACTCCCTTAGGAAATCCAACCCTTGTAGTGTTTAGTGTGTGCAGCAAGACTCCAACTTGTTGTATGCTATTGGAGAACCTCCTGCAACACTAATGCATGGCTTCTCAAGAATCTGTGAGTAGAAAAATTCAAATGGTAAAGGTTACTAACTTTCCCAACCTCTATGCTCACCTACAACCATCTATTTGTCTTTCCAATCTGCAACTGTGTCTCTAAATTCGAATTTATGGATTAAACACAGTTTGGTAATGGTCATGAACAATAATAGGAAGCTCTACGTAGTATAGATATGCATGATAGATTGATTGTAACACACCTAAAAATCGTACATAAAATAAAAATTACATGTGATATTTTTACATTTACTTTAGCATAGTTCTATGTTTAATTACTGTTGGTTCTAAAAATCTATTGTGTTGCTGCTTGCGACAAGATTTGTTGATGTTTATGATGGCCAATTCCTTCCGGAACCTTCATCCATACTCCTGCAAGTGACGTACTTTGTTTACTTATTTTGAAATTACATATATTACTTTCAAGGCTTGGCCTTATCATAGTTACACTATGTATGTAAGATCCACCCCTAAGCAGGAGAGGCTTAGGGTTTGTAAAGTATGGTTCTCCATACGACAACCTCTTGATATGAATAAAATGAGGGTTTACCTACTTGCGCTTGGCATGGAGTCGCATGTTTTGACCTTAAAGAATAACTTCATGATCCCATGTAAGTTGGTTTGATGCATCTATTTACAGTCTTTTATGTGCACGAGTAGATACTACCTTAGCCATTGTTTAAAGAGCAAGATCATATATCATGCATGAAATATGGTTTTAAGTTTATTATGGTTTTTAAGTTTTAATACAAGTCCTATGTTATGATTTAATGCTTTCCAAATACCTTAGCCTAACCCAGCGCTAAGGTATTGGAAGTTATGTAAATTTATTTGGTACATACCAAGGATGGGTATCGGTCTAGCCATAATCCATGATGGCATAGGGCCCCAACAAAAACCTACGAATGTTGTAGCAATACAAGGTTTAACGTATGGTTTCTAAGCAAGGTTTGAAGATCATGTTTTAAGGTTGATGTATGGTATGTTAACCCGACGATCCATGGCATAGGTTATATGATTGGTCTTTATTATTACACTATCCAAGGTTTGGATCCGTAATGATTTCATTATAATAATTTTGGTCATGCAATAAAGTTGTCCTCTGATTGACATTTAAGTCTGTCCTGGCTGCGAATTGGCAGCACAGCCAGGACCATGAGGAAGTACGAGATGTGATCACTACCCTACATTTGGATGGTGATATTACTCAAGTTTGATAGGGTTTTGAAAGCCTTTACTCTTTCTAGGTTTTGTAATTGCATTGTTTTACTTGTCAGAAGTCGGTTGAGGGTCGAGATCTATTTCTTGTGTTCTTCAACTTGGTTTTTCACAGGGTTTAGGGTGCTTAAAAAATGGTTTATCTATGGTAGCCATAGCTTCTCCATCTACTATGATGAGTTTCCATCCAAACTGGAATTCCAGCAAGCGACCGAAGCTTTCAATGCCATGAACAGTCTTCCCCAAGGTAAGTGTGACTAAACCTATGTCTGCAACTTAAAAATCATTTTTCTTCTATAGTTAGTTTTCTTTTATTTACATATAGGTTTTGTTTCTATAGGTTGTGGAGGGATAAGGGTGCTCGGAGGAGCAGACCCCTGGCCCTCGTTGCCCAAATCCAAGGTAAGAAATTCCACACGTTGCGGGTTCTTCAATCTTGTTTTAAAATATGAAACTCAATGTATACTAACAGTATCCACTTTTTTTAAATGTAGGTCTCATCTTTGGAGAGGAAGGTGACAAGGTCACCTCCTCCCAAGCCTGTGTTTCCAAACACCCGGGTAAGATGCACTCGACCCTGTTTCAACTGAAATCGTTTAATTTTTATTTATTTTTTAAGTTGCAGAGTCTTTACTAACCCAACCAATTGATGGTTGCAGGTCTTGCTGGGAAGAAGTCATGAGGGATTCTTGGTAGTAGCAACGATTAAGATAAATGTCTCTCTTGTTGAGTTAAACTAGTCCAGGGTTTTGTTGAAAACCCTTAACGGGTTGTGTCAGATTGTAGCTAATGCTGGCACCGTAAATGTAATGAATTATTTTCGTTTTGTTTAAACCCTCGTAGGGTTTTTGGGGTGCCCTTGACGAGTCTTATTCCTGTGTAGTTTTCGATACAATTTTGTTTTGATATTATAGTGGAATCCATTAGTAATGGTCTTATAACCACTCTGTATGCATGTATATATACTCTGATATATCTTTTCGATAATTTAAAGAAAAGGGAGTCGACCTCGACTGGTTTTTAACCAATGTTGTTTTGCAAATTTGTTGTATGTAATTTAATTATGTGGATTATATTGAAACCCTCGGTGGCCATCGTAGATGGTCTTATGGTCGTGGAAATAAAAGAAGTTCCTTCATTTTATAATTTCGGTATATATTTGTAATACTCGTTGTTATATGACTGTGATGGTAGCTAAAGGATAGGCTCACGACCATCTGAAGTATTTTCATACTGCCATATAGTTAATGGTTTGAACTTGTGATTCTGAAAGTGTTTTCTTATATTTAAATAAAATGTTTACTATGAGACTCGATCCCACGATCTCAGTAATTGATGAGATCTAGCATAGAAAATGGTCGAGGCGTTGCCTATGTACACTAGGGTAGAGTTTTATGGATTGTATCTTTTATTCTTAAATGCCTGTGAGTGCTTGGAGTTTATATCAGACTGTTTTAATTGTAGCTTATCTCGATAGCCACTATGTGGAATTACATGCGATACTAATTTCATGTCGTGATAATAGATATGATATCTAGTTTACCAGTTAGTTTGTAGATTTGAATTAAAATGTTCTTTTATTACCTAAGCTTTCTAATGGATGTTAAAATGATCCTCGATCCATTAATTCATATTTTATTTAGGATCTTTATTTGTATTTTGACAGACCTAGCGGTCGTCAATAACCTTCTGCTTGATTCTGGAAATTAAATAAATTCCTTGGAGGGATTTGATCCCACGACCTCTATACTATATTGTTATCGGGTGTAAAATATCGAGGCTCTACCTCTTGTATAAATAGAGGTGGCCACGATATGGACTTACGACCCTGTAAAAAAAATAGTGTTAACGGGGTTTAGCCATACGACCCTTCGGGTCTGTGATAGCTTAAAGCAAAACAATATGATTTGATGGGACTTGTTTAAAATCTTGATTAGATTCTAATTTAACGTTAGTTTGATTATGGGATATGTATAGCTTTGTTATGGTATTTCTATGTAAATACTTACGATATTAACAATGTTTTCTCCTATATAGATCATATTCGATGCTTAGTACTTCAACTTAGTTGTTTCATAAGTTGTAATGCTATTATTATTATTTAGATGAAATCTATCTATAATTATGCTAAAAACTACATATCTATGTAATAATAATTTTATAATTTGACACTATAGATTTGTGTAGGTAAATTGGATAAATACTATGTAAATGAATTTCACTTGTTTACTTGAAAAGAAAAATGTAGATCTGTACTATAAACATAAA
The DNA here is from genome assembly GCA_001517045.1 of Pseudotsuga menziesii. Lineage (NCBI taxonomy): Eukaryota > Viridiplantae > Streptophyta > Pinopsida > Pinales > Pinaceae > Pseudotsuga > Pseudotsuga menziesii. Next base: position 174,228 of record LPNX010995960.1, on the reverse strand, counting down.
ACTGTAGGTCCTAGTCGATAATCTAATTTCAAACATGAGTAAGAAAATATATAGGAAAACGATGCAATTAGGAATTATACAGTCTAATATGGGAAATTACTGTGCATATTAGAAATAGACGATTTCACTTCATTAAGTACAAGTATCACAACAGTAGGTTAATAAAAAAGAATTAGAATTAAACTACTGCAGATCTAGGGTTTAAACATATTCTACAACATCTAAACATAAAGTATAAACCTAGCACCAACAATGGGAAAACAAGAGTGGAGAATTTGTTCCTCCCAACCAAATCCCAGAGCTGCCAAGTTACTTGCTCTAGAACCCTCGAGCCTATTCGTTGAACCACAAGAGAAAAATCTCAATGTTCCATCTCTTGCATTTCACAGATGTTAATCCCCATCCAATTCTAGCCTCATGTTGCTTATGTACATACTAATTTATAGTATCTTTCCTAGGACTTGGTCATTTATGAGCCTCATGCTCTTTAGCACTCAACTAGGAGTCGTGACATGATTTTTGGGGATTGTGCCTCTTGCATCCTGAGTTCTCACTCAGTGGTTTTTGCCACTTTTCTTTTTCCTCTTGTGGGTCAGCAAACACTCTTCAACAGCTATATCCACTCTTGTCCCCCTTCAATATATTTCATTAAATAAAATTGTTTTTATTACAAAATGATTTATTCTTGACTTTTCTGTCAAAAATAATAAAAATAATAAAATAATAAATAAAATATTTTCTAGCAGAATTAATAATAATTATTAATACACGGCGTGTTACATACACCTCCCCTTAGAAGATAACATTGTCCTCGATGTTATAACGTTTGTTTCATTCTTCCATTATATCTTCTTGGAACAAGTCTGGATATGCCTCCTGCATATTACTTTCGAGCTCCCAAGTAGCTTCTTCCGGACTAAGGTGCTTCCATTACACCTTGACTTGTCCAAGGGTACGGTTCTGGAGTAAAAGTTCTCTCTTGTCAAGAATGCGCTCCAGCCCCACTTGGAACTCTCCTTCGGGTTCCACCTGGATTACATTCCAATCAATAATATGAGAAACATCATGAACATATATTTTCAATATAGAAACGTGAAACACATTATGCACTTTAATATTGGGTAGTAGGGCTAACTAGTACGTGATCGGCACCACTTTAGCTAAAATTTCAAATGGCACGCTATACCTAGGTGCCAATTTTGAATACTTTCTCAGTCTTAAGGAACTTTTCTTGGGTTTTACCTTTATATATACATGATCACCCACCTGGAACTCTACATGATCACCCACCTGGAACTCTCTAGGAGTTCTTTTTAAATCGGCATAACTTTTTTGCCTGTCTTGGGCAGCCTTTAAATTGTGTTGTACCTATTTCATGGTTAGTTCCATATCTTTTAATAAATCAAGTTCTAACATTAATATATCAACTGAGCTGCTCCATGAGATTGGAGTATTACACTTCCGCCCGTATAAGATTTCAAATGGACTCATACCTGCAGAAACTTGAAAATTATTATTATATGCAAATTCTACTAAGTGTAGGTAGTCTTCCCACTTACCTGGTTTGTACATAACATACATTCTTATCATGTCTTCTAAGACTTGATTTACTCTTTCGGTCTACCCATCCGTCTGTGGATGATATGCAGTACTGAAATTTAACTGTGTGCTCAAACCTTTAAACAAGGATTTCCAGAAGTTACCTGTAAACTTTGCATCTCTATTTGAGACGATTACTTTCGGTACACCATGTAGTCTGAATATCTCTTTCATGAAAATATCTGCAATGTTAACAACTTTATAGGTAGATTGAACAGGAATAAAATGAGCAACTTTACTTAATTTTTCAACTACAACCATGATGGAATCATGTTGTCTGAAATTCTTAGGTAGGTCGATGATGAAGTTCGTACTGATTGTCTCCCACTTCCATTCTGGGATGGGAAGTGGCGGTAACAACCCCGCGGGATGTTGATGTTCTACCTTAACTTGGTGACATTTGAGACATCAAGCTAAGTACTCAGCCACATCTTTCTTCATATTTGGCTAAAAGAAATCCTTCTGATCATAGTGATCATTTTTTGATAACCAAGATGGCCTGAATATGGTCTTTTATATAGTTCATCCATGACTGCAAGTTTAATTTTTGCTATGTTTGGTATGTAAAACCTGTTTTTATGCAGCAACAGTCCTTGTTGGTTTATGCTGAGATGTGTTTTTACTTGATTTTTTTGTTTTTACCAGTCTTTTCTTTTAAAATATGATATTCTTTATCAAAAATTCCAGTGCTTAGAATCTGATTTTCCAAATCAGATTCATAACTGTTGCTTGCAAACAGTAAATTCACATGGCGACTTAGAGCATCTACCACTTTATTTTCTTTTCCTTTTATATGCTTTATTTTGAAATCATATTCGCTTAAAAAACATAGCCATCTAGCCTGTCCTGCATTCAAATTTTGTTGATCAAATAGGTATTTAAGACTTATGTTATCTGACATAAGCATGATTTTTCTTCCAATTAAGTAACGTCGCCACATTTTTAAGGCATGAATTATAGAAACAAGTTCTAAATCGTGTGTTGCATAGTTTTTCTCATGATCTTTTAGTTTTCTGGATTCATATGCCACAACATAATCGTCTTGTAATAAAACTCTTCCTAACCCTTCATTGCAAGCGACAGTACACACAACGAAATCCTTGAATGGATCAACAATATTTAAGATCGAGTTAGTAGTTAATAAGTGTTTTAGTTTGTTAAAGCTTTCCATGCACTTTTCAGTCCATTCGAACTGTTTACCTTTCTTTTGTAAATAAGTTATGGGGTAGGCAATTTTAAAGGAGCCTTCGATGAACTTCCGATAGTAACCGGTAAACCCCATAAATGATCTGATATCATATATGTTTTTAGGAACCGACCATTCCATGATGTCCCTTATTTTGTCTGGATCGATTGAGATTCCATCCTTGGACACTACGTGTCCTAGGTACCTAATCTTATCTTTAAAGAAATCACATTTACTGAATTTTGTGTATAGTTGTTGTTCTATTAGTACTTGCAAAACTATTCTTAAATGTTCTTTATGTTCTTGTTCACTTTTAGAGTAGATTAGTATGTCATCGATGAAGACAACCACAAAATTATCTAGGTAGCTGCTTAATATGTTGTTCATTAAACACATGAATGCAATAGGTGCGTTTGTCAACCCAAAAAGCATTACGACAAACTCATAGTGACCGTAGCTGGTCTTGAATGTTGTTTTAAATATATCGTCTTTTATTCGCACTTGATGATAACCTGACCTTAAGTCTATCTTTGAAAAGATAGTTGCTCCGTGGAACTGATCGAATAAATGATCTAGACGGGGGAGTCGGTATCGGTTTTTAATACTCATCTTATTTAATTGTCGGTAATCTATGCATAATCTTAGTGTTTCGTCCTTATTTTTCACAAACAAGACCGGTGCTCCCCAGGGAGAAACACTTGGTCGAATATATTTTTTATTGATTAGTTCTTGTAGTTGTGATTTTAGCTCTGTAAGTTCTATTATATTCATTCGCTACGGAGCCTTCGATGTCGGTACCGCTCCGGGTATCAGATCGATCATGAAGTCAATATCTTTTTTCAGAGGAAGTCTGGGGACTTCATTCGAAAAGATGTCTTCAAACTCCTTCAAGACTGGTATGTCCTCTACTTTAAGTTTGTTATCGTTTTCATTATCATTCATTATATATAATGCGAACACTTTACATCATTTTCTTAGTGATCTTTTCATTTGAAATGCAAATATTTCTCTGATGGTCACCTTCCTAGGGATTCCTTTTACTTTTATATTACTCCCATTATTGTTAGTACATGTAAAGGTTTTATCAAAACAGTTGAACATAGCTTTATGTTCCTCTAGCCAATCCATTCTTAATAATAAATCATAGGATCCTAAAGGCAAAATATTTACATTAACATGCGTAAGGAAATAATTCATCATCAATTTACAATTTCTAACAAGACTAGTAACTTTATGTTTTGTACATGTGGCTAACTGTACTACCCACGACTTATCAAACTTTTCAGGTACCAATTTTCGTAAATCAACTATTATAGGTGATATATAGCTCAGGCTTGCACCTGGATCAATTAAAATAGAGATAGGTTGGTTGTTTATCATACCTTCAATTTCTACCATAGAAGTATGGTGGTCTACTTGTTGGTTTTCCAATGCAACATAGATTTTGGGCATCCTCCTTGCCATGTCCCCAACTGTGACTACTTCTTGGATAGAATGTACATTAAAATTCTTTTTCCTTACTGGACAGTCTTTAAAGTAGTGTGGCCCTCCACACTCCCAACATTTTAAAGGTTCTTTTTGTGCTGAGTTTTTATTAGGAACGGTTGAAGGTTCTTTTACTGCAGAGTTTTGGGGTTTAAATTTTTTGTAATTATTACCCTAATATCCCCTGTAGTTATTTCCTGAATTTTTATGGAACTTATTTTGCTTCTTTCTAGGATCAAAATTATTTGGCCTTTTATTCTTCCAATCTAGTATATTCTCTCTTTTATTCTTATATTGGTCATAACAGAAGTTTTCCTTCCTTGTCGCTTCCTCTAGCGTCTTCGGATTGCCATATTCAATCCGTTCTTTGAGCATGATGGGAAAACAAATGAGGAACCGTTGTGTTTTATGTTTCTCATCAATTATATACGGAACATAACGAAGTAGGATTAAGAACTTACTTCAGAGTTCTTTCACCGTCATGGCTCCTAGCCTTAGTTCATAAAATTCTTTTGATTTTTCTTCATAATATTGTTCGGATAAGTACTTTATTTTAAAGAGTTTCTTAAATGTTTTCCAACTTACATATATATCTTTTATCCCTTTAACCTTCTTTATGTCTTGCCACCGTTTATCTGCGTTTTCAGTCAGATTATAGATGGTCATTTTGGCCTTCAACTCATCAGAGTAGTTGTATATGTGAAAATATTTTTTCATTCCGAACAACCAAGCCTCTGCCTCTTCTCCGTTCTCAATTTTCCCATTAAACATGGGTGGTTTAATTTTATTAAACTCCCCAAAGATTTCCTCATAAGGTCTGTATTTCTTTTTCTTAGTATTATCGTCACTTCTTTTGCTTGACTCTTGTTGTTTTCTGTGATGTTTAACTGACTCTTCACTTGAAGTGTTAGGTTTATGACTGGAAAATTCCAGCCTTCTGCCCTTATGTTTGTAAGGTGCAATTTTAGGAATTCTTGTCCAGATTCCTTATTTTTATCTTTTTTCATCGTTGTGTATTTTTGCTAGCATAATAGCATTTAGTTCTTCTTGAGCCTTTAGAATTCGCTCGTTATCCTCTTTAAATTTTCTCGGTACAGATCTTAACTCCTTAACAATTCGTTTTAGTTTAGCTTTATTATCCGGACTGTCATTTAAATCTACCCAAATTTCTCCATCCCTTAAGTTACCCTCTTCATTATTTAAAGAATGTTATGGGTGTCGTTCCTCTTCTACAGACATCTCTGCATCTATCATGTTTCCTGCAAAATATAGTTGTGCTTCTCTTTTCTATTTGGAAGAGAATTTAACAAAATAAAATAGGAGTTAGTATTCTATTTTCTATAGTAGTTATAGTGTTGAGCCGATTAAAGCCTAGTGCTGTAACCATGTTCTGATTTCATTATGTAACACACCTAAAAATCGTACATAATTTTTTTTACATGTGTTATTTTTACATTTACTTTAGCAAAAGTCTATGTTTAATTAATGTTGGTTCTAAAATATATTGTCTTGTTGCTTGCGACAGGATTTGTTGATGTTTATGATGGCCAGTTCCTTTCGGAACCTTCAGCCATACTCCTGCAAGTGATGTACTTTGTTTACTTGTTTTGAAATTACTTATCTAACTGTCAAGGCTTGGCCTTATCATAGTACAATATGTATGTAAGATATGCCCCTAAGTGTGAGAGGCTTAGGTTTTGTAAAGTATGGTTCTCCATACGACGACCTCTTGATATGAATAAAATGAGGGTTTACCTACTTGCGCTTGGAATGGAGTCACAAGTTTTGACCTTAAAGAATAACTTCATGATCCCACATAAGTTGGTTGATGCATCTATTTACAATCTTTTATGCGCATGAGTAGATACTACCTTAGCCATTGTTTAAAGAGAAAGATCCTATATCATGCATGAAATAGGGTGTTAATCATCACCTTGGACTCAAATGTCGCTAATAGTAATAAAAGCGGGATAGGGTCTGCATTTATTAAAAATGATTTAAAGATAACTTATGAACATTTATTCATAATGGTCAAAACTTTCAAACCTAA
>LPNX010995960.1:132711-167778 GCA_001517045.1 Pseudotsuga menziesii | reverse complement strand
ATATAGAAGGGAGAAGAGGCAGAGGCTTCTCCTCTTCCTCTTCTCTTCTTCTCCCTTCTACCTCTGTATGTATATATTCATTGAGATCCGAAAACATGTCTTTAGCGATCTGGTTTTATTGATGTATGCCTACGATTTCCTTTTATATTGCATGGATCTGAATATAAGAATGTCTATCTGCGATTTCCTTTCATATTGCGTGGATCTGAATATAAGAATGTCTACCTGCGATTTCCTTTTATACTGCGTGGATATGAATAAAAGAATGTCTACCTGCAATTTCTGAAAAATTCGTGGATTTGAATGTATGCCTGCAAATTTCATGTTCATACTTTTTGGACCTGAATATAAATGTATGCCTGCGATTTCTGAAATATCGTGGATCTAAATGTATGCCTGCGATCTATAATCTAAGGTTAGAGTTTTTAAAGTCTGTGTTGAAGTATGTCTTATCTGCAGTTGTCCCCAAAACTACCTGCATTGTGGTTCGCATGTTTTTAAATCAGAAATCATTCCCAAAGCTATGCTTGTGTTATGAGTATCAATTCAATACTGATGCGTTTTTGGTCCAGGATTATGTTTTGTTTTGGTTGTATTGGATTGGATTTTACTTCACAGTGTGTTTTATTCCCAGATCTATATGCGCTTGGCTAGATTAGTATTTATTTCTTACATATTGGTAATTGTTTGAATGTATCTTGTCTAGATCTGTTAGTTGATAGAGTTTTTGTCATATTTGGTATGAGTCTGCCTATGTATATGTAAACCCAACGCATGTGTTGTTCCTAAACAGATCTAAAAACGTTGGATCTATGTATTGTAAAGGCTTAGATATGAAAACATTGAAATGTGCGATTTGTAGAAATGAAGTTAGCACCGATTTGAATGACAGCTCTCCATATTTTTTTATTATATAAACATGTGACATGTATCCGAGATTTGAAGAATGAAGATAGACCAACCAGGTATAGCATTACTATGTGTAATAATGTTTATTTTTAGATCTAAATTTATGCCTACGATTCCTTTTCGATTTGGATTTGAATATAAAGATGAATGTTTGAGTCTCTTAAGAATATATGTTGGATTTGGAGGTGCGATTATAGAAATAATGCCTACGATTTCTTTTCACACTTTTCGGATCTGAATACATACATTTATGACTGTGATTTTGATTCATTCCTGGAGAACCTGGTTTCTTGCGATGTTTATTCATTCTGGAGAATTTATCTGAATAAGGAATTAAAGATTTGCTGCCTGTATTTGCCTTTTTAATATATGTTGGATTTGAAAGTGCGATTATAGAATTAATGCCTGCGATTTCTTTCCACACTTTTCAGATCTGAATATATACATTTATGACTGTGATTTTGATTCATTCCTGGAGAACCTGGCTGCCTGTGATGTTGATTCATTCTGGAGAATTTATTGTCTGCGATTTTCCTTTTAAAATACATTATGGATATGAATATGGAATTAAATTTTTGTTGCATGTATTTTCCTTTTTAATATATGTTGGATCTGAATGTGTGTTTATAGAATTGATGTATGTGATTTCTTATAGGAAATATATTTTTAATCATTTATATATTTCCATCACCGAAGGTCTACGAACTATGGAGTTGGACTGCGATTTTGTGAAGGAATGGAACTTACTTTTAAACCTTCCCTCTAATAAGATCTGAGATCTGATTGTTTGCTCTTTGGATGCATTTTAATATTTTCTAAAGCATTAATATATTGCAAAAAGGAAGGAGTTTGATGCTGTGATAATACCTTGGTAATTAGTCGAGTTTTCAAATGCTACATTAAAAGAAAACATGGGGTCAGCGTGACTATTTTATTTATTTTTAATTATACTTTTTAAATGGCAAGAAGTTCATATATATTACCATAATCATGAAAGGATTTCAATAATAAATGGTAAAGGAGTAGAGGTTAATACACACACACACACACACAAGCTAAGGGAAGATCCCTATCTTATTATATGGATATCCAACAAAATAGCTTATGAATTTATCCTCTTGAATATAATGGGTAATTTATAAATGTTTTATGGTATAAATAATGGTATGGAAAATGGTTGTTATAAGTGGTAGAATAGTTTATTTTGACTAATGGAATTGCACTCTGGAATGTTGGGTAGATTCCATCAAATTAAGCAATATGGTTGACATGCCCCTTTTGTTTATGAACAAAACATGATGAGGGATTAGTCATGATTAATGGTTTTAAAAATGTTATGATGACTAAGAATTTTAAGTCTCATACTCATAGACAAAGTATCCCTTTGATTACAATACTATCTTAACTTGAAACTTGGAGAGTTTCTGTTTACAGCCTCAAACCTTAGTGGATTTGTCGCCCAGCTCGGGGGTGGCTTTAAACAGAAAAACATACGTCAAATGAAGCCTATGGCTGGGATGAAAGTCGTAGACACGCTTTTAGCCGCCCAAGCTAAAGTCATATTAAAGAAGTATCTATAATGGTTAGATTTGTTTATGGATGTAATGTATCTTATTTTAATTTTTTTTTATGAAACTTATATTCTTGGATTTATAGGCTGATATATAGTACTAATATGTATCTTGAGTTACATGACTTCAAGTGGTGGCTGCATAAGCGATTTCCAAATGGTGGAAAGGCATTGGGATAGAGTTTCGAAAGACAGTGTAGAGTAAATCAATTATATATGTGCATACTTTTTAATTAGCTTCTTTTATCATCTAAAGCATATCTAACCTTGTTGTTTGCTCCACTCAGGAGACTCATGTCTCATCTTTGATGGTTATGCCCAGGAGATCAAGTACAAAGTATGGTACCTTGTTATGGAGGTGTTAACCAAAATTAAAAAACAAGGTTAATGTGTAATTGTTATCTCATCCAAAGGATAGTCTTGCGACTAATGTAACGGTTGTACCTTATTATAATATTCAATAAGATTTGCTTATGTAGATTAGCTTTAAAGGGATTGTATTTGGTAGATTATTAATCTTAAAAGAATGGTTATGGTTTAGTAAACAATGATTTTACATTTATTTGGTGTGATTTAAATGTATATAGAAGAAGAAATTTTATACTGCCCACTTGGAGAATCTATTTAGGTATTTGGGGTATGTTACAATTTTGGTCATGTAATAAAGTTGTCCTCCGGTTGACATTTAAGTCCATCCTGACTGCGAGTTGGCAGCACAGCCAGGACCACAAGGCAATACAGAATGTGATCCATGCCCTACATTTGGATGGTGAGATTACTCGAGTTCTATAGGGTTTTGAAATCCTTTACTTTGTTTGGGTTTTGTACTTTCATTGTTTTACTTTTCGGAAGCCGGCCGGGGGTCGAGCTTTGTTTCTTGTGCTGTTCAACTCAGTTTTTCACAGGGTTAAGGATGCTTAAAAAAATGGTTTCTCTATGGTAGCCATAGCTTCGTCGTCTACCCTCATGAGTTGCCATCCAAACTGGAATTCCAGCAAGCAACAGAAGCTTTCAACATCATGAACAATCTTCCCCAAGGTAAACGTGACTGAACCTCTATCTGCAACTTAAAAAAAAATCTTCTATAGTTCATTTTCTTTGATTTACTGATAGGTTTTGTTTCTGCAGGCTGTGGAGGGATAAGGGTGCTCAGAGGAGCAGACCCCTAGCCCTCGTTGCCCAAATCCAAGGTGAGAAATTCCACACGCTATGGGAGCTTCAATCTTGTTTTAAAAGATGAAACTCAATGTATACTAACAATGCCCATTTTTTTTTAAATGCAGGTCTTGACTCTGGAGAGGAAGGAGACAAGGTCACCTCCTCGCAGGCCCACGTTTCCAAACGCCCGAGTAAGATGCACTCAGCCCTGTTTCAACATAAATCGTTTATTTTTTATTTTATTTTAAAGTTGTAGAGTCTTTACTGACCCAACCAATTGATGGTTGCAGGTCTCATTGGGTAGAAGTCGTGAGGGTTTCTTGGTAGCCGTAACGATTAAGATAAGTGTCTCTCTTGTTGAGTTAAACTAGTCCAGGGTTGTGTTGAAAACCCTTAACGGGTTGTGCCAGCTTGTAGCCAATGCTAGCACTGTAAATGTTATGAATTATTTTTGTTTTGTTTAAAACCTAGCAGGGTTTTTGGGGTGCCCTTGACGGGTCTTATTCTTGTGTAGTTTTTGATACAATTTTGGTTTTGATATTATAGTGGAATCCATTAGTAATGGTCTTATAACCACTCTATATGCATGTATATATACTCTGATGTATCTTTTCTATAGTTTAAAGAATTGGGAGCCGAGCTTGGTTGGTTTTTAACCAATGTTCTTTTGCAAATTTGTTGTATGTAATTTATTTATGTGGATTATATCGAAACCCTCAACGACCATTGTAGATGGTCTTACGGTCGTGGAAAGAAAATAAATTCCTTCTTTTTATAATTTCGGTATATATTTCTAATACTCGTTGTTATAAGATTGTGATGGTAGCTAAAGGATAGTCTCATGACCATATGAAGTATTTTCATACTGCAATATAGTTAATGGTTTGAACTTGCGATTCTGAAAGTGTTTTGTTATATTTAAATAAAATGTTTACTATGGGATTTGATCCCACGATCTCGGTAATTGATGAGATCTAACATAGAAAAATGGTCAAGGCGTTGCCTCTGTACACTAGGGTAGAGTTTTATGGATTGCATCTTTTATTCTTAAATGTCTGTGAGTGCTCAGAGGTTATATCAGACTGTTTTAATTGTAGCTTATCTCGGTAGCCACGATGTGGACTTACCTGCGGTACTAATTTCATGCCATGATAATAGATATGATAACTAGTTTATCAATCAGTTTGTAGATTTGAATTAAATTGTTCTTTTATTATCTAAGCCTGCTAGTGGATGTTTAAGAGGATCCTCGATCCATTACTTCATATTTTATTTAGGATACTTTATTTGTATTTTGAAATACCCAACGGTTGTCAATAACCTTCTGCATGATTCTGGAAATTAAATAAATGTCTTGGAGAGATTCGATCCCGCAACCTCTATACTGTACTGTTATCGGGTGTAAAATATCGAGGCTCTGCCTCTTCTATAAACAAAGGTGTCCACGATGTTGACTTATGTAATGTCCCAAATTTTGCATTGGGTCACAATGGCCAAATCACATTTTCCATATTCATGAAAGTTGTCAAATGGATGCTAAAAGTCAAATAATTGCCAAGGAGGAAAATTACTAGTTTCCTAGGTTGGGGGTGGAAACTTTGAGATTTGGAAAAATGGGGATAATAAATGATGTTTAGAAATTAGAAGAGGATAAATATTTAATAATGTAGCTTATTAAATAAATACAAGAGAAAATTGAAATGGCTATGGAGAATGGAGACACATGGAGACTATGGGGCCCACTCAAGCTAGAATTCCTATGTTAAATGGCATCCTCCTCTTGTAATTTGGAATCTATGGGAAGCCTAATGTTTTGGGACGGATTATGAGGTTAATATATTGTCCATATACTTCATAGGTCGAATTTGGGATGAATTGTAACTTACACGGGAGAGGAAGAGCCAAATGGGAGTTTCATGGACACTTGGCTAGATTCCCCTTACATTTATGACATCTATGACACCAATGATGGAGATTCCATGATAGTTATGACACAAGTCATATATGAAGGCTGACATATTGAAATGTCAGGTCTGAATAAAGCATATTAGAGGTTAAATTTGGGAGTTGGAGAAGGCCAAGAGGTTCCTACTCAAATTTGGGAGAAGAGGGAAGGTGAAGAGAGAGGCCACATGGCATAGCATGAGCAACCACACCAATTCGACTTGGCTTTGGTTTATGGATGGATTTGGAACCTTATAAGACCAATAATGTTTATAAAATACAGGTATCAGCCATGATAAGAATATTTTTGATCATTTGATGAATTTGGGTTTGTGAAGAGAGAGCTAGTGGGTGACTAGTTCCTTGCCTTAGCAAATTTCGAGGGTGAAAGATTCCCATCCTAATTGGTGATTTGGAGAGGCCACTCAGGTCTTTCAAGGAGATTCAATGGAGTCATAAGTTACAGGTGCAAGCTATAGGGAGTTCATGGACATCTCAATATCAGCTTGTTCTTTCATTCATCTCAAGTTTTCTCACCATATTCCAGCTCTATGGAGTGAGGCGAACTTGGTGAGCTATTCATCTCTTTGAGGGAGCTTCTCTTGCTCTAGTATTTTGTATTCTGATTTATATTCTATGTATTTAAAGTTCAGAAATATCTCAGGTAGAAATGCCAAGATATCTCATGTATTATTGTCCAATATTGAAGAAACAATGCCATTTCCCCAATACCTTGTTGTAAACTCTTGCAATCTTGATGGAATAGAATATATGTGTGCACCATTGATGATTTATGAATGAATGAAATTACATTAATGTTTAGTATGGGTTTCATATTTAGTAAATGAGGATTTGTGGCCATTGGGTCGAATTTCATAGCAAGTGGAGCAAATACATCTCATTTCCCCAAGGGTCCAAAACTAGTTTTTTATATTTGATTGAAGGAAGTGATAACATCCATGGGAGTTCAATTGGTTCTGCATATGAGTCTCTGATAATGTCTTCTACACACCCTCTAGTTCAATTTGAGAATTTGAGTGAGTTTCTGTACATTTGGGAAGCCATTCCGGAAATTACCCGGGAGGGATTTTAGCCCTAAAATTACTAGTTAAAGAATCTATCTTATTTAGAATTCGATCTAGACTTGTAGAAGTAATTAGAAGGACATAATAAACCCCTGAAAAATATAATTAAGTTATTATATCACGCATACACCTTATGGTACAATTCGAGAGCATTTGGAGCTATTTGGAGTCATCTACCATTGGGGGTTGGAACCTCAAAACTATTAGTAAATTCATGGAGTTCTCTTGAATACCTATTCGACCCCAAAGCCACATATGATTCTGAAAATATACTTTGATTAATGTCTGATAACAGAGCAAAGTATCATACCCACCATTAGTGAAGGTTGTACAGTGCTTGGAAGAGATTTGTTCTAGGACCCAGGGGGTATTTACACCTCCCAAATTGACTAGTCTTGTCCCGAAACGTCTTCCCTTGCAAATTGTAGACCATGGTTGGTATATCAGTTGATTATATGTCTGATAGATGTGATCATATGTCCCATCACCCCTCAGGACCTTCCTCACCAATTTTGAAAGCAATTGGAGGAATTTTGGATCAATTGAATCCATTTAACTAGAGTTGTAAGAAGTTGAATTTCAATACATTGTGAAATAATTGAAGAATTGGTATTTTGATAAAATTTCCAAAAAGGGGACATTACAACTTACAACCCTATAAAAAAAACTGTGAATGGGGTTTAGCCATACAACCCTTTGGATGTGTGATAACTTAAAGCAAAACGATACGATTTGATGGGACTTGTTTACAATCTTGATTAGATCCTAATTTAACGTTAGTTTGATTATGGGATATGTATAGTTTTGTTATGGTATTTTCTATGTAAATGCTTACGATATTAACAATGCTTTATCCTATATAGATCCTATTCGATGCTTAGTACTTCAACTTAGTTGTTTCATAAGTTGTAATACTATTATTATTATTTAGATGAAATCTTTCTATAATTACACTAAAAAATACAGATCTATATAGTAATAATTTTATAATATGACACTATAGATTTGTGTAGGGAAATTGGCTAAATACTATGTAAATGGATTTCACTTGTTTACTTGAAAAGAAAAATGCAGATCTGTACTATAAACAGAAAACTGTAGATCCTAGTCGATAATCTAATTTCGAACATACACAGTAAGAAAATATCTATGAAAACTATGTAATTAGGAATTATACAGTCGAATATGGGAAAGTGCATATTAGAAATAGACGATTTCACTTCATTAAGTATAAGTATAAGAACAATAAGTTAATAAAAAGGAATTATAATTAATCTATTACAGATGTAGGGTTTAAACATATTCTACATCATTTAAACATAAAGTATAAACTTGGCACCAACGCTGGGAAAACAATAGTGGAGAAGTTGTTCCTCCCAACAAACTCCGAGAGCAGCCAAGTTACTTGCTCCAGAACCCTCTAGCCTGTTCGTTGAACCACAAGAGAAAAACTCAATGCGTCATTTCTTGCATTTTACAGATGTTAATCTCCATCCAATGCTAGCCTCCTGCTGCTTATGGACATACTAATTTATAGTATTTTTCCTAGGACATGGTCATTTATGAACCTCCTGCTCTTTAGACTCAACTAGGAGTTGTGACCTGATTTTTGGGGATGCTGCCTTATGCATCCTGAGTTCTCACTCAGTGGTTTTTGCCACTTGCCTTTTTCCTCTTGTGGGTTAGCAAACTCTCTTCAACAACTATTTCCACTCTCGTCCCCCTTCAACATATTTGATTAAATAAAATTGTTTTTATTATGAAATTTTTTATTCTTGACTTTTCTTTCAAAAATAATAAAAATAATAAATAGAATATTTTCTAGCATAATTAATAATAATTATTAATTCAGGGGGTGTTACATTGATAGACAGAGTGTTGACTCCAATGAATATAATATGATGGGGAAAATACAACTGACATAACTTTTAACCATTGAATAAAGGACTTTTGACAATTACAGAACCGACTTTCGACAATTGACAGAAGTGTCACAAAAGTGCATTCACCCCCATGCTTCAATAACTACATGAAGTGACTTTTCCCACCAACCTCACACATGCATTTAATTATTGGATTTAAAAGACATGGCAACATTTAGATGAGTTCTAAGGTTGACACTTGGCAACAATGGATTTAATTTCCCATAGGCCCCCTTTGGTCTTACTCTCTAGTGGAATCATAGCCCCTCTAGTGCTCTTTAGACAACCATATTGGACTATTTTATTATTTCTCCAATATAATAATTACATAGAATTCGAGGTAGTGTGACAAGCCAACCATTCGATCCAAATAAAAATATTTACATCACACATGCCTAGTCATTCACTAGTTGGGCCTTGGCCTTGAGCTTCGCACTAGGAATCCATACTTGCATATTTACATCATTCACATAATTTTGATCAAATACATTCCAAGTCAAAATTGGGGATATTACATGTGTTTTGTACACAAATGACTTTACTATACCATAGAAGACCAACCCACACGCGTCAACTGAGGAAAGCGACTCAAACATTCACAACAAATAATGAAACGACCAAAAACAATTATTATATAGAGTTAGATTGATCTAACATCCAAAGTAAAGACAATTAAAGCTGGATTGCAATCATCTTAGTTAAGAATTTAAGGACCACAACATCAAAATGATAAATATAAATAAGATGAAAGACATACGTATTAACTAATAGTAAGACTCATTTAACATGAAAAAGTACCAATTCAGAGTGTAAGGGATAATCTTAAACTTGAAAAGAGTAACAATTGGCATATCATTTTATATCCGAGACAATTGGTATCTGATTTTATATTTGAGACAATTGGCATATGATTGATAACATAAAAATCCATTGACAATCACGTTGAAACCATTTATCTTTAAATAATGAGGTGTATAATATAAATTTAGATTCCTAGACACCGATAAGAAAAACCCATGAGAATTGGTTCAAATTTACAATGTTAAGAACATGCAATTTAGGGTTTTGAACCACTCAAACTAGCTATGAGAAAACCCACAATATAAATACCGATTATCAATGTGAGAATGCTGTCAATTTTTCTAAATATATATATAACAGTGGTGAATGCCATTACAAACCCATCAATGTTATACAGATCAAGACAATTCAGGGTTTTGAACCACTCAAACTAGCTATGAGAAACACCCATGAGAACAAACATATGAGAACAAAATCCATAATAGAAATACCCAACTTCAATGTGAGAACATTGCCAATTATCCTAAATATATATAAGAGTGGTGAATGCCATCACAAAATCATCAAATTTACAATGTCAATAACATGCAATTCAAGGTTTTGAACCACTCAAACTAGCTATGAGAAAAACCCATGAGAACAAAACTCGCAATAGAAATATCCAACATCAGTGTGAGAATGTTGTTACTTATTCTAAATATATATATTACAATGACGAATGCCATTACAAACCCATCAAATTTACAATGTCAAGAGCATGCAATTCAGGGTTTCAAACCACTCAAACCAACTATGAAAAAACACATGAGAAAAAAAAAACCATAATAGAAATACCTATCAAGAAACCAATATGTCAAATTTCCACTAGGAGGTTGAAGGTGTTGATACACACGATCAAAGAAGTTGGTAGGAATGGAATCATACTAATGAAACTTCCATGCAACACGTTCCAAACTACTTAGGTCTAGAGCAACACGACCTTCCTCATATAGGTCCATAATAATATCTTCCATACCCAATAATCCGCATAACAGGGCTGTTGCAACACCAGAAGACCTTACTATAAGCAACCACCAGGCATCAAGATCAAGCTAGCACCCCCAACAAAGTGCACCACCACCAACATTGAAAGGCAATGCAACAGAAAACTCATATAACCACCAAAAGAACCAACGGGCACAACCAAAGGAGGGAGGGAGGATCACTACTAGGGTGGTGCAACACCCACACATCATGCCCAAACAAGAATGAATGAAGTGTTTGAGAAGTCGTGAGAGAAGGTTAGTTTGGGCACTTAGATCGAAGTAAAATCAAACACATTAAATTACACAAAAAGCCAAAATTCATAACAGTACATGTCATACATCATCTTGTAGTAGCCACATATACATCCATGTGGACAAAGAGAGGGCGCACCACTACTCAAGTCCCTCCCTATTTAATATGTTATGAATAGAAATATGATATATTTTTTTTACCAACCAAGAACCTATACCCTTGTACACAGTGGAGCTAGAGCTGGAGTAGATCACCGAGTCCAAGTATTTGTAGTAGTAAACCTGCGCCGGGGCCAACCTTAGTTTGAATGTGAGAATGATCTGTCTAGCGGAAAGTAGAACTGTCATAGTGATTGCACGAGGCATTAAAGGACGACAACACCTCCCACAAGAGAATACTACACCCCCCGCAAGAAAAGTAACCTGAGCTTTCATTAGGTGAGCCCAGTGACTCACAAACTCAACCCCTCACCACAAAATGTGAACATAAAACATCATAAAAACCAAACTCGCATAAAGACCAACTACTCTTAAGTTGACCAAATCCCTTTGGACCATCGGATCCCATCCCGAGACCTTCAAATATAATTGTTAGCATGCATCTTACAATCTGATTTTATTTCCACGCATAAGAAGTCAACTTGCAATTTGCTTGTAAAAAATTCGTTCACATGGAATAAAGTTTCAATCACCGCTAAGGTCATTGTCATAATAAATTAAAGGAAAGGGTTAGGTGTGAGTGTGTAGGTGAATCTGATTCGCAGGTAAATCAAACAAAACTTTAATTAATTATTTACCATAATTTAATGATACTTTTCTCACATAAATTCACTCGCTACCTCTAAAGGCCAGCTGAAATAATTTATTAGATTTAAACATTAATTAAAAATTAAAAATAAAAAGCGGGCGGCATTACCTAAGCCAAATTCAAATTTCAAAAATTAGGAATAATAATTGGAATGTGTCGTGCAGACACGTGGAAAAGAACTCTGGGGTGACACGTATAGTGTGCGTCGATGGTATCACGGGATCACCAGCCTGGCTAACATCTGGAGACACGTGGCATACCGAGCCATTCCCGCCGTGACGCCGCACGCTTAGTTCTCTAACTCACCCCGGTCTGGTAACCGCGGTTAGATCTACGCTTTAAAGCGGTATCGTTTCCAGGGCATTCTTTCCAAGCTCCCTCAGTGTTTAGCCCTTTTGTCGATTGTATGTTTGCACACCCTTT
This sequence comes from Pseudotsuga menziesii, assembly GCA_001517045.1. Taxonomy (NCBI): domain Eukaryota; kingdom Viridiplantae; phylum Streptophyta; class Pinopsida; order Pinales; family Pinaceae; genus Pseudotsuga; species Pseudotsuga menziesii. The sequence continues at coordinate 155,881 of LPNX010995960.1, read as the reverse complement.
CAGAAGGACGAGAAGCTAACGGGAAAGGCGCGCAGCTGCTGCTGAGGTTTTGCCTTTTGGAAACACGAATCTCTGCGTTCGTTGACGCCGTTGGGGATTTTGATCTTTCGGTTTGGTTTTTATTTTCAGGTAAGAATCAACCTTGCAGCTGGAATTGAAACAATTTTGAGCTGTTTTTACTGAATTTACACGGATTTCGACCCTTGAATTTCTGATCTTTTTTTTCCTAGGAAAATTTCTGGTTTTGATAAGAAAAATCCTTCGTTCTGTACATGTTTTAGCCAGGTAGGGTTCAGATTACTGTCCGTGTTTGCTAGATCTATTTATTTTAGTGTTTAATGATATTTTCCGTTGTTTCTTTTAATTGATGTATTGTCCGAATTAGGTTGTGCCGCTGATATCAGCGTTGTTTTCGGCACCGCCTTTGCTGTTTTATGATAAAATTATGACTTTAATTTCATGTCTTGTTGTATTTTCTGTCATAAGTGGATAGTTGCCCCCGGATTTATCAGTTTGTTGCAGACCTGGCTCTTAGTTGACAGTCTTTCAAAAGATTTGTCTTAGCACATATTTGTGTTGATCTTCGAATTTCCTTGAATTTTAGTCAAATATTGTCATATTAATCCATATTGTTATATTATTCCATGGTTGTAGAGCGGTTTTACGATTTGTTTCTGTAGGGCCTAGTGTTTTTTTCAATAAGCATTTGTGACTCAACATTGAATCTTTCTTTCTGTTTTAGTTTCAATTTCTTGTTCTCAGGCAATAGGAGTCCCCGATTCATCTCTTTGTGACAGACATGGATCTAAGTTGTCTGTATTTCAAATCATTCGGCGAAGCAAATATTTGTGTTGATCTTCAAATTTCCATGATTTGCCATTAAGTTTTTGTTTTTTAATGTTTTGTAGATCGACTAGTTACATTACTTATATCCACATTGACTAGTTACATTACTTATATCCACATTGAAGCTTTCAAGTAATTTTTTAAACTTTCTATTATTGCGAACGCTGCCTTTTATAATGCTTTTATCCTTGTCTTTTATCAGCATGCATTTTATATGGCTTTAAATTAATTTTTACTTTTATTGATAACGTCAACATGTTTTGGCATTCTTCTTTTAAGAAATTATTTTCTCTAAGTGGCTTTAAGAGATTATTTTCTGTGATATTTTACTGTGTTTTTCTGATTCTGGATTTTCTTATTTTCTAACATTTAGATTGCACTAGAGTTGATAATTTTATCACTGCTGTCGTTTGATAGCATATTAAACCCGGTTCACCAAGAGTATTTTCAAAGAGGAACTGGCTGAAGCATTTAAATTTTTTGCACTGGGTTTATTTTTGATAATATTTATCACTTAAAAAGTTAAGCATACATGTATGGGATTAATGTGGGGCTTTTTTCTTCTTCTGAAATGTGCTTGAGGACACTTATATATTTGTAAAATGCTGGTTTTTCTATAAGAAACTTGAAGTAATTAATGTGATAGGAAGGTACTTAACCGTACTTGACAGAAGCGACTACTTGGTGCTGTTTATAGCAATATGTTTACATTGTAACAGTCTGCACTAAGACTTCTTACTTAGTGATATAGCGGCTCCATCTAAGAGAGGTTGCATTTATTTTAATGCTGCATCTGATAAATATGTTTGTTTACATTACAACACATTGCAAGACTAGGTTTGCTACATGATGATGAGGGATTACTGAGATACCCATAATTTCTGCGCTAGCGCACACCTTTGCATATAGATAAGTCTGCACCATTCTTTAACCTTAGGTTCTGCTTGTCAAAGACCTTCCTATATTCCATAACTAGAGCCTTCTTCATGCCACTATAATGATAATGGACCACGATCATTGGGAGTTGCATCATTGATCAGAATTTCAAATTTATTACATAATAGAAAGGTCAATCAATAGGGTTGAATGGGGGGGGGGGGGAGAAGAGATGCTTGATTACACACACATAGTCCTTGCATCCATATTATTAGTGCACAAATATATCAATTGAAGGTAGGGCACTGGTTGTCATCCCCATTCCTATTGCTTATTCGCAAGCCACTGGGTTCTCTTAGGTATCTGCATTAGAGGTATTAGAGTGACTAAGTTTCTTGTCTAAATTGTACTCAGCAGTCATCGGTATTGGTCTTCGCTTTATCATTATGACTTTCCTGGTCCTCGTCTAATATGTAAGAGGGGATGGTTCATTGGTCTTTTTTTTATCAGTGTTCTGGAGTGATACATTAATGACCTCCAACTATTAAGAACTTGTGATAATTGAGTGATATGGGTATGTAACCCAAAAGGTATGGTGAAGCTCTGAATCTTTAGTCTCCACTAATTTAGCTGACGCCTCTACGTTCACTACATGTACTAGATAATTTGAGTTTAGAGCTGGAAATTCTCATAAATATATCAAACAGCTTTGCTGTGACAATTTTTCACCACAGTTTAGGCCCTACAACAGCCTGTGTTAACTTGGTCAGGCATATATGGGAATCAAATCATGTCATCGGTGATCTATTTACCAAATTTGGTGTTTGAATTACCAACCTCAGCACTGACTCGACCTAGGAACTGGTTGCTAGTTCCATTGTGTTAGATATTGACATTTTGATAAGCATTAAAATCTTATGGTCTTGAATTATGCTCCTGAGATTAATTGATTATATGGTGTCTTGTCAGTAATTGTCTCCCAAATCTATTTTCCCCACTCGACCTATTGAACTTTACATAGGAATCATGCTAAAAATCCACGTTTCAATATTGCAGGGAAAATGTCACCTGTAGAGTCTTCTCGTGAAGAAAGTGTCTATATGGCCAAGCTTGCTGAACAGGCAGAGCGCTATGAGGAGATGGTAGAGTACATGGAGAAAGTTGCCAAGACAGTAGATGTGGAGGAACTTACCGTTGAGGAAAGGAATCTGCTGTCAGTGGCTTATAAAAATGTAATTGGAGCTCGTAGGGCTTCTTGGAGGATAATTTCTTCCATTGAGCAAAAGGAAGAGAGCAGGGGAAATGAAGAGCATGTTACTATGATAAGAGATTACAGAGGCAAGGTTGAGTCTGAGCTCAGTAATATCTGTGATGGCATTCTACGCCTTTTGGATACACATCTTATCCCTTCATCCACATCTGGTGAGTCCAAGGTATTCTACCTTAAGATGAAAGGTGATTACCATCGATATCTTGCAGAATTTAAAACAGGTGCTGAGAGGAAGGAAGCTGCTGAAAGCACACTGCTTGCATACAAGGCAGCCCAGGTATTTTGCTTCACTCCTTTCTCTAGATTTGTGTTTATAATTAAAAGAATGTGATATGCATATGCCTATTTTATTCTTTGGTTTTGATCTGCCAATTGGAACTTTTGAAGAAAGATTGAACTTGGTGTATAATCTTGGATGTTTTACTGTTTGCATCTATACAGGACATTGCAATTTCAGAGTTGGCTCCAACTCACCCTATTAGACTGGGACTGGCTCTAAACTTCTCTGTATTCTATTATGAAATTTTGAACTCACCAGATCGTGCCTGTGCGCTTGCCAAGCAGGTGTGCTATAAAGTCTGCCCTGTTATTTGTGTAATTCAATTGGGATCTGACCGCATCTGTATGTAATGAAATTATGTCTGACCAGTAAAATCATAATTGTTTATGATGCAGGCCTTTGATGAGGCAATTGCAGAGCTTGATACACTAGGTGAAGAATCTTACAAGGATAGCACTCTGATCATGCAGCTGCTTCGTGATAACCTCACATTATGGACTTCAGACATGCAGGTCTGTATTTAAGTATTCTGTTTTCTCTTCTGGTATGCTTTCTGAGGGATGAAAAGTGAAAATTGATGAATTAGGCATCTTCCTTTGTATATTTTTGCTATAATAAGACCTGCTAAATGTTTTGTGCTTTTGATCAAACCACTGGGACAGAGCTCTTTCATAAAAAATGGTTAGGTATTAAAGTGGGTTATAAATAGTGGCAAAATAGTCTTCTCTGTAAAGGAAGTTGTCTTTGCCTTTTAAACCGATTACATAATTGCCTCTTCCTCATCCCCTCTTGATTGAACAAATTTTGGAAATGAAAAGGTTCTTTTTGAATTAATTTTATTTATAGGAGTTTTTGGCATAAGGATTTCTGAGTGTGTGATTCCTGTCAGGAGGAGACTGGAGGAGACGAAATCAAAGAAGCCCCGAAGAAAGAGGAAGGGGATGGGCATTGACATCTTTTTCATTTAATGAAATCAAGTAGGATGGCTGAAGGCGATGAACATCATTGTTTGTCCTTAGATGAATGTCAAGTAGGTTAGAATCATCAAATATGGTCAAATATGATATAGAGGTTTTAGAGTGCTTTTTTTTTGGTTTTCTGCACGATTGTGTGCTAATGGGGATCTTTCAACAAATTCTCCTATTAATCTGCTGCCTTGCAAGATTTTATTGTTGCACGGTATTTTTTGTGAGTTCTGTACTCCTATTATACCATGGAGGGTAGTACACTTAAAGTTGATATTTAAGTGTTATTTATGTCAAGTGGAAGGATCCCTGCTTGTTAGCAATGGATGGACATGGTACCCTTGAGACCTGGGATTGTAATAACATAGTGGCTAAATTACTGCAAGATTTAATGTTATACTTCGCTGTGCACCATTTTTTCTGCTTACTGTTATTGTCTTTTCGAAATGGAGAGCAGAGATTGATTAGGAGTAGTTTCTTTTATTCTGGAGAAGTTTATTCTTATTGCTTGTTCTTTGTAAGCTACTCTAGCTCAATTTTGTTTTTGGCGAGTCTCCTTTCCTTGACTGAATTTAATGTGTAAACTATAGATGTGTTAGATTTTCTTGAAATTTTAGTAAGGTGGGCATAGATCCTTGAGTCCTTCAGTAATTGAAGTGTTTCCCATTGCGATGTTTATTAAAAATTAATTAATCGTAAACAAGTGATCAAGGAAGTAATTTATTTATTGTTATTTTACTTCCCTCAGATTAGGGACGCATGGAAATTTTCATAAAATCTGCGAGAACGGAAAACCGTGAGATTTTTCAAAATTTATCATCATTGTATTTCGGAATTGGCTCGTGTTTCTTTGTGCAAAGATATTGGATAAATATTATACAGTTTCATTTCAATTTGAATCCATGGATAAATATCACAACTGTAGATGTTTACAATTTTCTGGAATCCTACTTTCCCAATGGTAATCCAGATATCACACGGAATTAAATCAGTGTATGTTGCAATTTGATAAAGTGAGTCGATAAGGGATTCATAATGAGGAATCATTATGAAATTCCTATTTGAGATTGAGTAATAATGAAGGAAGTGATTTTTATTTTCAGTCAGACCAACGAGGTGATTTTTATTGCAAGTTAAGCGTATTTTAGCAAAAAATACAAGGTGGTACGCAATTTTTTTGAACATTACGAAAGTTTATATCGCTTTGTTACCCAATATTGATGAGCAAATATGACTCCTTGACGTAGAACTATTTTGGATTAGCTGCGATAGGAAACTCACATAAGTAAGGCAGGTATTGAGTATCAATACTATTTTTATTGTTTGAAAGCCTTACTCTGTTGTTATTGTTGACGTCAACAGACCTTGACTAGCAAGTGCACTAGAGTTGGAAAAGAAAACCTAGAGAAATTTGGTTACAAAAATAATCAATTGAGTTGTTATTGTCGATGTCATTGGTCTTTTGGAAGGAAGTGTTGGATGGATGCTATGATTAATGTATTTTGTTTGAAAGCCTGACGTGGACTACGTTGTTATTGTTGATTTCAATTGACCTTGACTACGAAGTGCACAAAATTTGGATGTTAATGAGGCAGTACGTTGAGTCCTAGAGTACGTTGTCATTGTTGATTTCAATTCGTGTTTTTGTTTGAAAGCAGTACATTGTCTGCCTTGTTATTGTCGATGACCGTTGTTATTGTCGATTTCAATTGACCTCGACTACGAAGTGCGCTAAATTTGCAGGAGGAAACCCTAAGAAAAAGGTATTTTTTATTGGTTACAAAAGTAATTAATTAGGTTGTTGTCAAGGGTTAACGTTGACCAAAGTTGAGGTTTAACACATAGTTTTTGGGCATTTTTTTAACGTCATGGCATTGCTTGTCAATGGTATTTTGGTGGCCCATTCAAAGAAAATCGTAAATCGTATTTTTTATTGGTTACAAAATATTAATTAGGTTGTTGTCAATGGTTAGGGTTAACTTGGCCCAAGTTTTTTTTACTTTGTGTTATTGGTTGTCAATGCTATTTTGGTGTCCATGTAAAGGAAAAGGTTTTTTTATTGGTTACAAAAATAATGTTAATGAGGTGGTTGTCTGGTTAGGTTTAACCTTGACTAAAGTTGAGGTTTAGCATATAGTTTTTGTTACATGTTTTTTTTAACCTCATGGTATTGGTTGCTAATGGTATTTTGGTGGTCCATGCAAAGAAAGAGATTTTTATTGGTTACAAAAATAATATTAATTAGGTTGTTGTGAATAGTTAGGTTTAAAGAGATTTTTATTGGTTACAAAAATAATATTAATTAGTTTGTTGTGAATAGTTAGGTTTAACTTTGACTAAATTTGAGGTTTAGCATATTTTTGGGTACATGTTTTTTTTTACCTCATGGTGTTGTTTGTCAATGGTATTTTGGTGGCCCATGTTATTGTATGTAAGCAAAACTTTAGGTGAGTGGCACTTGGCTGGGCTTGGTCCGTTTAAGTTGAGAGATAATAGATTTATTATGGTGGTTTTTTTCAGTTTTGTGTTTTTTACATAAATATTGTTTTAGGTTTTTTACTTAAACATTATCTATCTATATTCAATGGGTGCTTATGTTTGTGATTTTTTTCATATTATTATATTATGCTTGTTTAAATCCTAAAAATACATCATGTTATTCTATTACGCTCATTTAAATTGTAAGAGTCAATCATGTCCGATTAATGGCCTTGGGTAGGATTATTTTCATTGCATTCATGGAAGTGTTTTCATTCGTAAAAAAATATATCAAAGGGGTCGTACATAAACAAAACCTGACCTAACCTATGGAAGGGATAGAGCATCAGCGATTGCATAAGCTTTAGGAAACTTATTTGACATTGTTTTGCATATGAGATATTGACTTATAGGGTTATCGGGTTGGCGATTGTGCATGATTGTTGCTACACATGTTGTTTTGTGGGTGCTTGTGTCGTTTGTTGAGGGAGATGATTCATATTGTTCCGTGAGTGATTGTGTTGTTTGTTTAGGGCGATAATTTATTTGCTAGCAAGGATCTTCACTCGCCAAGGTGAAGTAGAAGGATAGTAGCAAGGATTTAGTTGCCAAGCTGAAGTAGTAGTGTATTTTGAAATGATTGATATATGCAAGGCAAACAAATGCTCAAATATAGGAGGGTCTAGCAAAATATCCAATGAACGCTATCAACAAGAGCAGCAAGTTGTTAGAGAAGCTGGAGCTAAAGTTTGGAAGTAAGAAGTTAGAGGTTAATATCCAACCTGTAAACAGGAAGATAGAATCCAGTTTGAGTTGAAGTTAATACCCAAATTGTCAACTTATTGAGAAAAGTTGTTTAAATCAAATTGTATAGTTAATATCCAATGAACGTTAGCCACAAGAGGTGAAGTTACGGAGGAAAATGGAACTGAAGTTTGAATATTGGGGTTAACATCTAATTTACATATTGCGAAGAGTTGCAAGTTTGTGATGTGATATGAAGCTTATGTCTACACGTATATAGAAGATTTGAGTTGCAAGTTTGTGATGTGATATGAAGCTTATGTCTACACGTATAGAGAAGCGTGTATAGAGAAGATTTGCAAGTTTGTGATGTGATATGGAGCTTATGTCTACACCTATTGAGAAGAGTTGCAAGTTTGTGTTGTGATATGGAGCTTATGTCTATATCTCCAAGTACTTGTAAGGAAGAAATTAATTTTCACTTTGAAAGCTTTAATGAAGAATAAAGTGACCCATGAGTAACAAATAACTCATTTTTCACAATGGAAAGTGAAGAATCAAATAGAAATTTAATTTTGAGTGAAGTGAGCTTTTAGAAACAACTATAATGAGGGAACTAAACTCCTATTTATTGTGTTTATGAGTAAAGAACAATTATTAATATATATTAGATAAGTGATTATACAATATATTTTCTTAATAACAAATCATCAAAACAACTTGTGAATCATATAGGATTCTTCAACATTTATTTAAAAGTGTTAAAGATAAATCTAACCCCTTCCTATCACAAGGCGTCTATCAAATTTCTTGTTTCTTGTGAAAAAACTTACATTGGACAAAAGTTCTCAAAAATTAGTGGTTTGCCTTTTTTCTCGTTCATATCTCATTTATAATTCCACCATCCAAAGTGCTTGAAGGCCCTGTTTATTAAGTAAACAAGAATATCTTCAGCATCAGCCCAAAACTGTAAGGGAAACCTTGCATGCTCCATGATCATTCTATTCATCCTTTTTGATAGACCATTTTCATGTGGTGTTCTTGGAACAATCTTCTCTCTACGAATCCCATGGTATGAACAATAGCTCCCAAACTCTTTGTTGCGGTATTCACCTCCATTATCAGATCTGAGACACTTCAATCTTTCCCTATCTCATTCTCAATCAAAGCTTTCCATTTCTTAAAAGTAGCAAACACATCATATTTTTGTCTCATGCAATAAACCCAAGTTTTCTACTTGCATCATCAATAAAAGTAACATAATAATGAGAGCCACCAAGAGATTATACTTGATCTATTCCCCATACATATGTATGCATAATTTTTAACTTGTTTCACAACCTAGAGAAATATAATTCTCTTTTGTTTTCCATAAACACACTTTTCACAGAATTTCAAACTTGCTTCATATATGGAAGCAATTTTCTTGAGTCAAGAATCTGCATTCCCTTCTCACTCATGTGGCCAAGCCTATAATGCCATAATGTTGTACCTGTTTCTGTGGAAGCCACATAGATAGAATAATCAGTATTACGAGGAGATAAATACAATGTACCTATTCTATCTCCTTTTGTTATTACTGGTGCTCATTTAGTGATTTTTCGCCATGTTTTTCCAAACGTAGACAAACAACCCATATCTCCCAATTGCCTTGTTGAGATCAAATTTCTTTTCATAGCAAGAATATGCTTTACATCTTTTAGCGACCGTTTATTTCTATTATTTAACTTAATTTGTACCTTACCCATTCCAAAATTTTTACATGGGTCATCATCACCCAATAAAACATGTCCAAAATCATTTGGAACGTAATCATGAAAGTATTTTTTATGGGGTGTAGCATGACATGAAGCCCCTAAATCTACTACCCAGTAATCACTAGTATTATTTAATGCAAGAATTAAAGCATATTGTAACACATCATTTGCTACATTAACTTCCTGAGTAGTCTCTTGTTAGTCCCCTTTCTTCTTGGAGCTCTATAGTCTTTCTTTAGATGTCCTCTCTTACTACAGTTCCAACACTCTATCTTTCCTAGTTTGGAATTGGATTTGCCCTTTCTATTCTTGTTGCGATTACCTGATCTTTTTCCTCTATTGATTTGTCTTCCTCTGCTTTGCATGGTCAAAGCATCACCTGATGTCTCACCTGTGCTTTTTCTTTGCATTTCTTTGCTATGCATAACACCAACAACATCATCAAATTTAAGAGTGTTTGAACAAGAGATAGATTTAATTACAACCATGACCAAGCAATTCCATCTTTTTCGCAAATGAGCACAAGATTAGAAGAGCCCTAACCTCATCATCAAAGTTCACTCCTATAGAACTTAGCTGATTAGTAACCGTATTAAAATCATTTAAATGGCCAACAACAGATCCACTTTCTGATATCTTCATATTAAATAAATGCTTCATTAGAAATACTTTGTTGGAAGCTGAGATTTTTACATAGAGCTTAGCCAATGCGTTCATCACACCTTCTGTTATCTTTTCTTTTGAAATATTGAAAGCCACCAACGAATACAAGAACGATTGTATTGTTCTCAGTGGTTTTTTGTCAAGGACCTTCCATTCTTCCTCTTTCATGGTCGTTGAATGTTTTGTTTTTTTGTCCAAATGATAAGAACAAACCCTTCTGGTACAAATAGTCCTCTATTTGCATCTTCCATAACTGGTAGTTTTGGTCGTTAAATTTCTCGACCCTAAACTTGCATTTTTCCACCATTGCTCCCACTCAAATTAGGAACCCTTATTTTCTGTGAGTTTATCAACCAAATAGACTTTTGGGCTCTAATACCAATTGTCAGAAAACATGATTGCAGAGCAATAACAAAAAACTATAAAACAAGAAGCAAATATTAAACTGTATTAACACATTAAGAGACACCAATATCACGTGGTTCACCCAAGATGGGATACATCCACACAGAAATTGCAAGTCCATTTAGTATACCGTCCAACAAAATGAAAAGATGCAACCTACAAAAACCCCACTACACTTCCTCTTCACTCCTTCATAGTCTCTCTCACACAATCACGGAGATCATTTTATAATGCTACAATACAATAAACATCCATATTACAACGCCTTCCTTTTATAAAGGGAATACCATGGAAAAATACCATGGGCTCGTAAATCACCAATGATTGACCAAGTCACGACTATGAAATTACAAAATTTTACAAGTCATTTTTTCCTAAGTTTTTGCTATGGGGGCGCTGCCCCTGAACCCCCATCAGGAGGGGGATCCCAAAATAGTCGCCTCCCCTTGGACCCCCTTGACGCCTATAGTGGGGGGGAAATACCCCCCACACCCCCGATAAGGTGTTGAGATCCAAACACGACTGAAACAATAACATATCTAAACTAGAAAGATCAAGATCGACAACCAACACAAGGTGTATTTGTGATCAGAGGAGAGATATTAGAGCTTAATGTAGATGATATATACTTTCTTACAAAACCTTTTTCAGAGAGAAGCTCATATGGATATTAAAGGAATGGTTTGTGGGGTAGGAGCCCTCATAGTCCAAGAGTTTGTGAACTCGTATTGTGTGGTAGGAACACAAAAATCAAGAACACAGATTCTGATACCCAATATCTCTAGATTTCCTCTAAAGGTGATTTTGACTATGATCACCTGGGTGGATGGATCAACAACTTTACATTTGGATTCTAGGAGCTTTATGCATTACAGAGTAGAGTTCTTGAGGGGTAATCTCTTTAATTGGTGCACTCGGTTGCTGATGAACATGAAGAGTCTACAAAATAGGTAAAAAATAAGAACTTCAGGTATAAAAGCATATTGGTTAATTTTTCTTTGATAGGGTTCCGACGATGAGCTCGAGGGTCTTGCTACCTCCCTTGGATCTCAGGGAGCCTAGGATGACTTAATGGAACTACTTACTTTACCGGTTGGGAGGCTGATCTACCACTAATAAATTTGATGATGAGTACCTCGCTTGGTGGAGTCGACAACTTCCAGCCATTGAGGAGTGCCCTTACGCCAGTTTAGACTTCCGACATGATCTAAACCTATTGATCCCTCTCGACGGAGCATGGGGTAGGTTGGTGAGTATTTATCTTTTCATATTTCTTTAGTTGTATTTTTTAGAAATATTAAAAAATAAAGAGAATATTTTTGTGTACGAGTCTTCATGACAAATTTTAACCATGATACAAAGATTAGAATAGAGATGCATGTCGGCTAGGCACTTTTACAACGACATGAGCCACAACCAGAAGAGCGATCTGAGTCCACCTTAATAGTAGTGGAGGAGAAACTCCAAGGTCTAATTGTTGGAGTTCCAATTCTTTGGATTGGGCACATGCCGAAAGCAATGGAGATACAAGTAGTAGGAGTGCCTGCTACTTGGATCAAATTGCTTCGGCGAGTGGCCACATGCGTCCTTTGCTATACAAAGGTGACAATGCCAACAAAGTGACTATAGTCTTACGTTCTATTTTTGTACCTATTGGATATATTTCCATCATGGAAGGCCATGAGTCACACATACGATGTTAGACTCACATTTTTGGACTAGACTCAATACTTTTTGTACTACATGGACCTACTTTTATATATAATGAGAACAACTTTTATCAGCGATATTTATAGTTTACATGCTTGTTTATGCTTTTATGTGTGCTTTCTTTTAATTATTGAACAATTGTCGATCTAATACAAAATTAGCCAATGAATAAGATAAATGGTTTAATCTTTTAGGCACATGAATGTATGTAATAAATTCAAAATCCTGCTCTAAGAAACACACCATCATAAATTTACAAAATAACATAGGACATTGGACATGGTACATACTATTCAATTGCAACACTACCAACTGTGAATCTAAGTAGATCTCTAAATGTTGAATTCTAATGGAAATGGATCCCAACATTAACTCAATCACAACATTATAATCAATGGTATTATTAGTAGTTGGATCAAGAGAGACTGCACCTGAACTCAGGACTTGGTCGACTGGGTCATAGATCAACCAAGCTATGGAAGCAATATTTTGGGTGTGGCGACATGCTCCATCCACATATCCCACAAAGATAAGTGCATTTGATGACATATCTCAATCAGACTCAAAGCATAATGAGAAACAACCAATGCTAATTGAACCATAAAAGTAAAAAGCAGTCTAATATACCTATAGTAAATTAACTACAAGAGAACATACCCAAACATCAAATCCTAGGTGAAGTACCACTTCAAATAGAGTCCATTTCTAGACCCTACGGTATTACCTTCAAAGTCTTCAAGCTCATACACCCTTTTTTCTAGGACTTTCCTCACACGATAAGGACCAATCCACATCGAAGTAAGCATCCCAAACCCTATCTCGTCATGCTTTTGGTCACAAACCAACACCATATTATCTTCTAAAAATACACGAAGAAGGACTGGCTTATCACATTATTCCTTGATACACTTTTTGTTTGCTTCAAAAGCTACAACAACATCCCTCCTATGTTCGTTGAATTGTTCCATATATAATAAATATGTAATCTAACACATAATCTCACATTCTATTGGTAACATAACTTCAACTCCATGTACAAGCTGGAAAGGAGTAAATCTTGCTGCAATTTTAATGGATGTACGGTATGCCGACATAGATGGGTACAACNTCTTCTTCCAAAATTAATCAATATTATTTTATTATTTTAACTATTATTTTATTATTTTCCTTAGGAGGCCCATTTTAGACCCCAAAATTCCTCTAATGATGCCAATTGCTCTTGTTTTTGTTCACTGTCCTTTGAAGCATGGTTTTCAAAGACTTATTGACTGCTTCGACTTGTTGATTTGCTTGAGGATAGTATGGTGAAGAGAAATCTTAATGATAGCCATGTTTCTTACCCAAATTTGACATTGATTTGGTTTAGAAAGTGTTGGGATATTATAAACCCACTCCATATTTAGGATAACAATATTTAATCATTTTTTATTACTTTCCTACTTACTAGCCTAGATAGTTGGCATCCACTTGCACCACTTGGTCAACACTTATCATATATACCCTAGGAGTGCCTTTATCCTGTTTCTGGTTAGATCATTCCCACTTCAGTGTAGTATTTGAAGATCGAAGGCAAGAAATATCCAACAAACATGATTTTTTGGGTTGTAGCAAGCCTGAATAAGTGACCGCTATAACAATGGTTCGTATAAGACGAATATAATGTGTAAGTCTTTGTACTGAATTCACATCAACTAGTGTCAGTTTCTCCTTGTGCATACCTTAACTCGGGGCCAGTTAAATTCTTGCTTAAAAAGTATATGCCATGTTCCTTGTGGGAATCATCCTCTTGAACCATAACCATTCCTACTATAGCTTCGAATGTTGCTATAAATGAAAGGAAATATTTGTTGTAATTCGAAGGACTGAACAGGAGGGCAGAGACTAGGGCCTTTTTCAAAGCATCAAACGACTTATGAGAATTGTCATCCCATATAAATGGGACCCCTTTCCATAATAATTGCATGAAACCCTTAGTGATATCAACATAGTTTTCTATGAATTGTCGCAAGAAGTTGGCCTTCCCTTGAAGGCTTTACAACTGAAACAAATTGTGTCGGGGTGGCAACTAAAGTATTGCCTTGACCTTGAATGGATCCACCATGATACCATCATTTGAGATGATAAAACCAAATAATCTACCTAAATCGACACATAAAATACACTTATGAGGATTCGAGCGAATTCTATAATGTATACACCTATAAAAAAACTCAGAAATATTTAGGGTGATCCACTATATTCCCTAATTTAGCTGTCAGATCATCCAAATAGGATTCAACAATTTTCTTAATGTCATGGAAGGCATAAGATATAACACATTGAAAGGTTGCTCCAACCTTTTTTAATATGAAAGGAATCTTCTTATATGTGAAGGTCCCTCGAGGATATATAAAGGCGCTTTTATGTTGATCTTCTGGTTGGAGATACAATCACCATATTTAAATAGTTAAAACCCTAATATGATCTAGTTACCACAATTAGATGAGTAGATAGAGTCATTGCTACGGGAAATTATGCACAAAGGTGTGCAACCTCTCCCATGTTGGATGAAATCCCTTGAGGATGTTGACTAGGTTCAATATTTAGAAACATAAAGAAAATGTGATAACACTAAGTAGACCCTTGATTCGAATTTCAGGGGGCATATGGTATAAATTCAGATGTATAAGTCATAAAAGCATTAAATGGAGAGGCCATCATCTCCCATTCAGCATAAAATATTTAAATGGAGAGACCACCCTCTCCCATCCATGGTTTCATTCCATGGTATGGATTCAAGGCATATTGTACCTCTCTCATCCATGGTATTTGACAACCCATGGTTTTGGACCATGGTATGGCCCCAAGGCACATTGTAATAATGTTATAAAAATAATCGATTGCTTCTCAATAAATCATTCAAGGATTTTTGGCATCCTACATTTCTCTTATTCTATTGAGTTATCGGGTTATTGGTTCTGAGTGCTTTTATTAGTATAGTTTGAGAAGTGAGACTCAAAGAACCCTCTTTGAGCCTCACCCCTCCATCTGACGTATATACTCTATGTTTCTCTGTCTAGGTTAGTCACATTCTAGATATCGATGTTTTATATTCCTCACAACTGGTCCATTACGCTATCTCTTCTCCTCCTTTCTCAACATCCAAGCCTCTGGGTCTCAGCCCTCAAGATCTAGATTGATGGTATCAAAGCAGGTAACCATTCCATGGGAATGAGAGTTTGAGCATAGTTCGGATTAAAAAATATGCAGGAATTTCCAACCTCATTTTGGCACTTTTAGAGTCTATTTGTTGGTCCATACACTGGTTTCTATTTTTGCATTCGTAGATTCCATGATCTCTACAACAGTCTATGTTGCTCTACAAACCCTTGGCAACCTACACTTATCAATATATGGAGGACGACCCGCTTCTGCAAATTTTAGAGAGATGTTGTGATCTCTACAAGATGTTTCAAGGGGTCATCCATAGCTCATTTGAAAATTGTTTTTGTCATCTAAAATGGGCATTTTACGGTTTTCATTTGGCTTCTTGGTTTGTGAGATATGCTTGTTTGAAGCAACACATTTTTGTACACAATGTGGCCTCACATACAACAAATCTAAATAAGTACCATAGACTCCACATATCGTCTCAAAGGCTCTACCATAGTTCATTGGAAAGGCATTTTCGTCAGCTAAAATGGGTATTTCATGGTTTTTCATTTGGATTTTTGGTTTGAGATATATCATCGATTGAAATAACATGTCTGCAAAAACAGTGCATGCACGTCCCTTGAGCTTCATCAAACATTTTCTCATTCCTTGGGCCACCACAAAGAAAATATGTTATATGGATGGAAATGTCTCTTCGAGATCTCAAATGGGTTTTCAATGGAATTCAATTTCATCATCTGCATTAGAATCTATGAATGGATTTGCAGCAAGACATCAATTGCACCAAAAATGATGAATTTTTCAATTCTTGGACTTTTATTAAATCCTATTGTAATCATGGTTATGGGTCAACCACAAAAAAACAACAGTTTTGTATTGTAATCACGTTTATGGGTCAATCACACAAAACCAACTATTATGATTATGGGTCAACCACACAAAACCCATGGTTAAGGGTCAACCACACAAAATCCACAGTTATGGTTATGGGTCAACCAACCAAAACCCACGGTTATGGGTTATCCACACAAAACCCATGGTTAGAGATCAATCACACAAAACCCATGGTTATCGTCATGGTTATTGGTCAATAACACAAAACCCATGGTTATGGGTTAACCTTACAAAACCCTTCTGTTCATTGGCAATTGACACATTGTAATCATTGGTCTCTTTTTAGCATGAAATGGTGGGGACCATATTTTTCTATGGTGGGAAGAATGATCTGGATTTCATGGGGCATATGGTATAAATTTGTATGTATAAGTCATAAAAAAATTAAATGGAGAGGCCATCCTCTCCCATTCATCATAAAATCATTAAATGGAGACGCCACCCTCAATCATCCATGGTATTTGACAACCCATGGTTTTGTTCTATGGTATGACTTCAAGGCACATTGTACCTCTCTCATCCATGGTATTTGACAACCCATGGTTTTGGACCATGGTATGGCCCCAAGACACATTGTAATAATGTTATAAAAAGGCTCAATGCCTTCTCAATAAACCATTGAAGGATTTTTGGCATCCTACATTTCTCTTATTCTATTGAGTTATTGGTTTATTGGTTATGAGTACTTTTCTTAGTATAGTTTGAGAGGTGAGGCTCAAAGAACCCTCTTTGAGCCTCACCCCTCCATGTTGTTAAATTCAATGAACCATAGGATCATCATCTCGCATGAATTCAAATGAGAAGAGAAGGATGCAAAAGAGAGACAATAATTTAGCATAGACTGATCAATTACTCATGGAAAAATTGTACACACATAGAGGCAAAAATGGAATAATATGTTTATTCATGAATCCGTAATTAATATGTAATACAATGGTTATACATATAGGATAATTTGAATGCCTAAGATATGATTCAAATTTACCAATGTGGGCCGACTCCAGAGTTAACTCGGTGTAGGAAAATCACCACTGGTACTCACTAATGCAACTCCGAATCACTAAAATAGTTCACACTCAGTTAACTAACGAGGGAAGGTGAGAAAATGCACCCTACTTCCCTTGAATCATGGAAACTTGTGCTAGAGACACTGAGAGTGATCTAACTGATGGAGATCAGAGCATAACAAGACTAAACTGAATACCTACTAGAGTAAACTACTGGAGACTGCTGGTGGCACTCATATTGGGTTCCTAAATTATAAGGATTAGTCTCTGGGTACCTAAAATCATGCAATCATGTGCAGTAAGTGGTAGATGTCCCCTAGGTGTGTCCACCACGCACTAGTGGAGTGATGAAGACCTCATAAGCTAGGAAAATAAAAAATTAGGCTAATCAAAGGGAGGATTGATAATAATCCAAATAACCCCTCTTAATCCCGACTTTGGACAACCTAGGCACTAGCAACTAGGACCAAAGGTCACCCTACAATCTAAATGAAAAAATAATAAATGCTTAATAAAACTGAGGAAATGGGGAAAACCTCATGGGAACCCCCCCTCAAAATAAGAAAAAAAATCAGGATCAAGCTTTCATATCAAGAGAAAGTTTCTTCTTGAATAAAAAACTGGTGAAAATATTTCTGCAACCTGCATCTCTGTGGTGCAGTGAAGCAATGTGATGGTCATTGTGTGCACTAGTATTGTGGGACTGTGCATGTGAACCTATCCACATTCTTCCAGTCCGATGATAGACAAGAGAAGGATTGTTGCATTTTTCTTTTCTTTCTGGAGGAATACTGACATGATCCAATTTGTTCTTCAGTGAGAAGAATTGTTGATCAGTCCTTAATATCATGTAGCATCTCTCTAGGAGCTTGTTGCACCTCTCTGAAGGAAGTGAATTAGCTTGACATAGCTCAAGGTTGTCTTTTTAAAACTGGGATCTTGTTCTCCTCATATCAGGTGGATCTCCAATCATGTTCCTAGCTGCCTCATTAACCTTTTGTGCCCATTTAGGATTAGGATTGCGAGTAGGGAGTAGATTTGGATCTAGGTCACTGTGAACTTCATATTCAATTTCATAAACTGATTCAACTGGGTCTTCTGCTTCAGATTCTGAATCTGAAACACTAACGGAAACATTATAATATGTAAAAGGTGTAGGTAGAATGGTTTTACCTCCCCTTTCAAATAGTAGCTGAGACTATACTGGATCTAAGTATGGAAGAAAGTGTGAGAATTCATATGCCTTGGAGGCATGGTTTGCAACACCCTTCACTATAATCTTCCTAGTTGAAATATCTTAGATCTCCACTGAGTCAGGACAAAATACCACTCGCTTTGGTGGGACACTATGTGTCATATGGTATACATATAACAAATTTGCAGCGAAGGCACATAGAGTACATATTTGAACACTCCATGCTTTAACTTGATTGAACCCTTTCCTTCATCTCAAACTTGAGTGTCACCACCCATGTGAATACTTAGACCATCAGTAAGTTGAAATGAAGAGAATGATTCTATGGATGCAACCATATGATTGGAGGCTCTTGTTTCAGTGCGTGGAATCTCTCATCATGATCTTCAGTCTTTTATCTAGAGTTAGTCTTCCTTGCGCCTTCAGGGAGTGAAATGGTGTGTTGATCAAGGAATTTTTCCATCTGATTAATGGTATTCTTTATACAATACTTCTCTGCATGGTTTCCTTTCTTACAGTAAGAGAATTTTCCCTTGTAATACCTCTGATGTTTTCCATTCCTAGATCCTGAGGCTTTATATGCTGGATCAAATTCATCTTTAGGTTTAAATTCAATGTTTCTTTTCTCTTTACCTTCATGCTTCCCTCTTGCTTGTGCATTCCTTGTCTCACCGGCTAAGAGAACTTGATTTGGAGAGGCTCTGAGAGCTCTGATATGTATCAACTTGTCTTGTTCTTGGATTAGAGACTCTGTGAAGGCATCAAGGGATGTAATTCACCAATTAGGAGTAGTCAGTCTCCTAGAGTTGAAGGTAGATACAAACATGAGAATTCTGATCTAAGTTTTCTCAGTATGGAGAGCACCAATTTCATCCTTCTTCTCAATATCACATTGCTTGCATTGAACAATGATTTGAATTTTGAGAAAAATGGATGTATAGTTTCGAAGTTACTAGGAGGTAGTGCTATCAACTCATTCTCCAAGATATGGCCCCTCAGCTCATCATGTTTTCCAAACAAGGATTCAAGACTATCTCATACTTCTTTTGGAGTCTTGAGTCCATCAAGATGGAGCAACAAATCCTTGGAGATGTGGATGCACATGTAGCCAAAAGCTTCATAAATCTTATTCGGATGCTTCGATTTTTCAATATACTGCTGGGGTTCAAACTCTCTTCCCATGGTCATCATGTATAGACCTTTGTTGCAGAAGGAAATATGCACATCTACCCTCCAATAAAGGAAATTGAGGGGCGTAAGGATCCTGGGATTTAGAGCAACTGAATTATCCATTTTACAGCTATACTGAGCAACGATTCTTCATAAATTCTTTGAATGTACTTGCAAAAACACTGCAAAACAACTCAATTCGAATTAATTTAGCTCAAACACTCTTCACTTCGACATGTGCACTTTCTCTAACTATATCACATCTGGATAGACTTCTCTAGACATAATACAGAGGGAGAAATGCAATAATTCTAGGAATTATGTGGAAACTCAATGGCTTCTAGTTCATCAATGCAAGTTTCTGAGGTTCGAGGAAGACATGGATACCCGCTTTGATACCATGTTAAATTCAATGAAGCATAGGATCATAAGCTTGCATGAATTCAAATGAGAAGAGAAGGTTTCAAAAGAGAGAGAAGAATTTAGCATAGACTGATCAATTACTTATGAAAATATTGTACACATAGAGAGACGAAATTGGAATAATATGATTATATTTATGAACAAATAATTAATATGTAATACAATGGTTATACACATAGAAGAATTTGAATTACAAGATAGGGTTCAGATCTACCAACCTGGATTGACTCCGAAGCTAACTCGATGTGGGAAAATCACCACTGGACCTCACTAATGCAACTCTGGATCACTAAAATAGTTCACACTCAGTTAACTGATGAGGTAGGTGAGAAAATGCACCGTACTTCCCTTGAATCATGGAACTTGGCGCTAGAGACACTGTGAGTGATCTATCTGATTGGGATCAGAGCATAACTATACTTAATTGAATACCTATTAGAGTCAACTGCTGAAGACAGTTGGTGGCACTCAGAGTGGGTTCCTAAATTATAGGGATTGGTCCCTAGGGCACCTAAACTCATGCAATCAGGTGCAATAAGTGGAAGTTGTCCCCTAGGCATGTCCCCCACGCACTAGTGGAGTGATGAAGACCTCCTAAGCTAGGAAAATATACAATTAGACTATGTCGTCAAAGGGAGGATTTATAATAATCCCAACACATGTGGCCTATATACTCTATGTTTCTCTATCTAGGCTATTCACATCCTAGATCTCGTTGTTGTGTCTTTCTCATAGCTAGTCCATTATGCTATATTTTCTCCTCCTCTCTCATCATCCAAGCCTCCGGGTCTTAGTCCCCAAGATCTGGATCAATCCTGCAAGATCTTGTTAGTAGAAAAACAAGGTAAAAATAAAATGAAATGAAATACAAAACAAAAAATATAAGGGGGTGCAAACCATAACAAAGATCCAATGAAAGAGCCACTATATATTGCGCAATGGTCAAGTAAATACATGTAGTGTCACCTAGGAGGGTTGAGCTTTAAAGGGAAGCAAACAATCTCCATTAGGGAGGCATGTTTTGTCTACACTAGATGCTAGAAATATTGAAGAACAAATGGGAGAAATACTTGCCCCTTGGAGGAAGGAGGCAATGGAGCTTAGAGAATGCTAATGAGTTTGTAAGAGATGGGCTATGAAGAAGCTCCAATGCAATTCTAGCAGCATAACATTGCTCTAAATTTCTCTTACAATATGCATTCTCATGGCTTCCTTTTTTGTCCAAGAGGTGGCTAAGAAGTAACTAGATCCAAGTGTGAACCACATTAGAGGAAATTTGGGGTCTAAAATGGGCCTTATAAGAAAATGCGCCAACAATAAATTTTGTGAGTTGGAATTCAAGAAGCAATAGAATTTCAATAAAATGAGTCAACCATAATGGTTGAATTGACATATTTGTCATAAAAGAAAACTATTTTTTTTGTTCGTATTTTCAACATATCTACCTATGTTTTTACTCAAATTTCAAGCGGGAGAGCTCGTTGGATGCAGAATTTAATTCCGCATCCCATGAGTATCCACACTACATACTTTTGATGGACCCCACTACCCCAAAAACAAGAAATACCTCAAAAAATGTGATGATGACATCATCGTCACATTTTTTGAGGTATTTCTTGTTTTTGGGGTAGCGAGGTCCGTCAAAAGTATGCAGTATGGGTACTCGTTGGATGTGGAATTAAATTTTGCATCCAAAAAGCTCTCCCACTTAGAATTTGAGTAAAAACACAGGGAGATATGTCGAAAATACGAACACAAAAAGTAGTTTTTTCATTCTTCCTCCAAAATTAATAACTATTATTTTATTATTTTAACTATTATTTTATTATTTTCCTTAGGAGGCCCATTTTAGACCTCAAATTTCCTCTAATATGATCATGAACTCATGAAATAGCTTCAAGCTATACAATGGGGGCTATTGAATGCTCACCCAACAAGTTGAGAATACAAGTTCAAATCTGTGTCGGTGATGGGGCTTCATGAGCCTTAAATGCGTGGCTATTGGTTGAGATCTTGCCGTTTTGATAGTATCGAAAGGAATTATGCATAGGTCTATCACGAGCAAAGAATAGGTAATATGCGCAGTAGTGCACCTTAACCGATATTTGGTCATGCATCCTTGTATTTTGACTATTCTTTGGCATTTATGGTGTCACGTCCCCTTCCCTCAACCGGCGAAGAGAACGCGATGAACGCATCAACACAACCGGGCAAATAGCCCCATGAACATAATCAAAGAAATCAAATGCTGAAATTAAGAGCTGAACATGCATACATAGATGCAAAACTCCTCAATCATACAGCGGAAGCAACACAAACACATTTACAGCATTGAGCATGTTCATCTTTTCACATAATACAGTATACAAATTGCAGAGGTGAAGTAACAGCAGCACTTATCTTTCGATTAAGAACTTGCCCGCAACCAGCTACGTCGCTGCAACGTTCCACCCAACCATAGGCCAGCTTTCTCATCAATCTCTCAGCTATGCTGCCACCCCCGAGCTGGGCATGGTTCCTCCGGAGTAAGGGTTAATTGCAGGCTTATACATAGCCAAGGGCACAAACAGCAATCCATCACAGCTGGGTTTCACAGGCTTTCAACAACCAAACCCAGCCAGCACAGTCCAAAGACTATCCGTTGCACTCAGGCAACCAATCAGCTGTCACAGCTTAAACAGGGAAAACGAGTTCTTGAGTCATTCTTGGCCCTATCGTGGCCAAAATGACTCTCACTCGAATTTACAATGGCCCCCAAACGTAACAACAAATACATTCACAACATGGGGAAGACTACAGCCCCGAAATCTACCAGTGAGCATAACTTACAGCAGGGAAAACGACCCAATTAATCTGTGAGACAGCCAAAAACGTGAATGGCCCTTCACATTCAGTCGTGGATGCAAGAGCACGGCTCTCAGCTCACTATGTGCGCCCCAAACAGAAGAATACCTGTGCGTGGGTAAACAATCCGAACCAGCAAGGAAAGGGACAGACAATGGAAGCCCTGCGTGAGGAAAAACGGCTCCGTTTTTGTCTGTGGATGCACACACAACAGGAAGGACGCAATTTACAGTTCGTGGGTGTTCAGCAACTCGTGAGGGAGAGGAAGGAAACCTGCGTGAGACCCAAAAACGCCCCAAAACCTGTGCGTGAGGAGCCAACAGACAATTCGTGGGTAGAGGTGAACAGACCGTGGAGAGAATGCACGATGGGCCAATGAACAGGCGCGCGAGGAGAACAGAACAGGCAGGGCAAGCATGGGGTCGTGGGTGGAGTGTGGATGTGGGCAAAGGACTGACAGTCCTGCCACCCCACTCCCAAAGGCAATAAC
>LPNX010995960.1:63712-124602 GCA_001517045.1 Pseudotsuga menziesii | reverse complement strand
CCCTTGAAACTAGCTTTACAACGAGCTAAGAATTTTGTAAAAGTTTTGCTCTTTTTTTTCTTCCAAAGATGCACAATAGAAAGAGAGACTTGGTTGATGTTAAAATGAAATGTTTGGCCTTTTATTTATACACTTCATCATTATCTAGTAGCTTGTTTTAGTGTCTCCTTAAATTCATCCTTAATTTGTGGATCCCTAGATTTTAAGGGGGTCTTAAGTGTTAGTGCCCCACCTTAAGAGTCCATCATGACACTTCATGCCAAAAATTCAATATCACTCCATATATTCTCCAAAGGGGGCCCTAGTGATTGATAACATCATTATACTTGGTGGATACACCATTATTTCTTGCGGGGATCCTTACCACTTCAAGTGGTCTAATGGGCCAAAGCACCACAACTTTAGAGGCATGTAGACCAAGCATAATTATTTTGGGGGTACTTCAATCTTCACACTAAGTTGATTAGGAAAACCTTTGGGGACTCTTAAGGGCCTTCTACACCATGGTTCATGTAACCCCAAACACATGGACAAGTGGACCAAACACACTTGTTTATGGATATATTTATCTTTTATTTCAACATTGTTTTGTGGACCAATCCTTATTACTTAAGACACTACTTCTCATGGTCATATGTATCAGTCCTCATGGTCATGTGGACCCAACACCACTACTTTTGGGGTTATTTGGAACCATCATCATGATTTTGTGATATATTTCATAGTTCATCCCAATATTCTTTGCACCAACCTTGGGACTAGGCTAGGGACTTCTCCAACATGGGTTATGTGATCCCAACCATATGGGCACGTGGACCCAATGCCACTATTTTAGGAATTTATTCACATTTCTGACTGACATTGCTTAGGAACACCTTTAGAAATTTCCTTACACTTCTTATCATCATGATCACGTGCCCATCATCATGGTCTTTTGACCCAACATCATTTATTTAGGAAATTCTTCACACTTCTGCATGATACTTTAGGGAATCCTTTACGCTCCACACCACCATGATCATTAGGGGATTCTCTAGAGGATTTGTACCACTTATTTATAACTCAATATGTCTTCCCGTGAGGGCCATGTGCAACCACTACACCATAAGGGGACTGCTTTGTATTTATATACACTTGTGATCAAGGGATTACCTAGGTTCTTCTTTAAGGGATTATACATTCCAAAACAATTATCTCTACTACAACCACATCATCATTATAACCTTGACACCACATATATTTTCACCCTTTTGAAATCAATGACAACTTTTTCCAACACCGTGCATCCTTTTTTCGAGAGGTGCGATCTAGGTAATCCTAAACCTTAATCTCTTTACTTTCATCTAGGTAGTTTTAGGGTTAGGGGGACCTATTGCATGTATAACCGATTTTGAGGGATAAAACCAACCGTGCAGGTATTTGAAATTGTCTCGCACTGCACACAATAATCCATTATCATGCATTGCCCTTGCACATGATAATGGATATAGACACATGAGGCATGAGAGATGCAAACTTCAACCGTGCACTGGTTTAGCACGACTGTTCATAGTACAGTCACGCTGATTGCACAACTGAAGTGGGTGGATACCATGTGAAATGGGTTGCAAGGAGGACCTTGGTACATTCACATAGAGAGTGACTAAAATGTATTAGTAGCATGCGACCTGTGTAGGTCTTCAATGAAAAATCACGTAGTAAATTTTGTTTTTGTTGTAGCCTTGAAAATATCCACTTCAATGTTTGAATTTGTGTGATTTTAGGTGCTAGTAGGAAGATGAGATAGTGTACACCGAGTGGCATGAGTGTCATTATGATGAGTTGGTGGAGCATGTGGATGATGACCTTATGGCTAGGAAAACATTGCATGATGCAGGGATCCTGGTTTTTTGAGGTGCATGTTTCTCTGAATGGTGGATTTTCTACTCCACTCCATTAAAGACATGTGGGACCCTGATAGGTCATTGTTCTATGTGGGGGGTGAGAACCTAAGAATTACTTATCAAGATATTTACTTCCTTTTTGGGATTCCTTGTTGTGGGTTATGTGAGCTAACCAGACTGGATTTGGAGGGAGGCCACATGATTGAGGGTTTGGTGGATCAACATTGTGGTGGTGATTGAGGTGCCTTGAGCTCGAGGTCGATTATGGTGAGCCACCTGGTTAGTTTATTGGTTTGGGTGGTAGTAGCCATGGTGTTTTGGTGTTATGGGTATCATCCCCACACAGGATTACTATTGGGAAATTACTTCTAATGGAGAGGGTGATCACCGGTCACCAAGTGGTCTGGAGAATGATGCCGCTCTAGAACCTAATGGAGTAGCTAAGGGATTCAAAAGGAGGGTGAGGTCATACAACATTTTTCCATGGGAGCATACTATTCTCCTATTTTTTTGAGAGATATCCTTCTTTGAGGCTACCAGTGGTGGTTTCGGAAAGGGGACCACGAGATCCCTGGATGATGTATTTGGGGGAGGTGATGCCTCAGGATGGTAGAGGGGAGGTCAGGCATATATTCAAGCACCTATTTTTGGATGTGTGGTAGAAATGGATAAATTCGATGGAGCGGTATCCATGGAGTGTCCCATATTATATAGGGGATATAGAGTTTCCCATATTGGTTCATGGATGGGATGCCACGTGTATGCTTATGTTTTGTGATTACATATGTTTCTGTACATGTTTATGGTTATGCACATAATTTTTATGTGTATTTGATACTAATTGGGGTATCTTATTTATGATGCATATGTGGGATTAGTCTAATACTCTTACCTCCTCGAGGGGAGCGTCACCTGTGACAACGTGAGTAGGGCATAGGGATAATAGGAGTTGTTGGACAAGCAGGTTACAAGGCCAAATATGTTGGTGTTGCTACAGGTGGGAATGCTCCTGCTAAGGGAGTAGATAGGGGGGATAAGGTCATGTCTATCCATTCGAGATCGAGAGGCGGTTGGGATTTTTACTATGGGGATCAATGGTCGAGGGATAGATGATATGGATGATGAGGAGCTGCCATAGACCCTCTAGATTCCAGAAGCATGTGGTGCTAGTTGGCTCCAAGTTATACGTTGGTTAGCAGTAATGTGTCATGTACCATAGAGTGCATATGGAGGACATGGTCCTCCTACTGAGAAGAGGCCACATCCAGGACCAAGACCATTTCGAGGACTAGATCCAGGGGTCATGGGAGGAGTAAGGGGAGAGGCTTTGTGACCTTTAGCTATCTTGGGTCCTCATGATCCAGTTGTCGATGGGGTAGACTTAGTGTAGGATACTCTATTTTGTATTGATATTGGGTTGAGAGCCCCATTTTGTATGTGATATTGATGGAGCCTATGAGATCCAGTTTTATGATGTATTCCCCATAAGGCTGATGATAATTTTTGTATATGGACCTATGAGGACCACTTTTTCACATGACACATATTCTTTTTATGAGATAGATATAGATATGCCATTTTAGGGCCATGTTCCATGTTTCTCATGCATGTGTGATGTTTCTATGCGATGGATGTATATAAGATGATACGTTTATGTAGGTGTTGATTTTTACTAGGTATAGTTGCAGGTACTTACACATGATTTGTATGATGGTCAACAAATATACATATATATGCTTGTTGTTTGTGTATGATTAGGTATATGACTGATGTATTGAATGCCAGTTCAACACCTCGTTGGTGACAGATTCGACGAATGCATTGACGTTCCTGGGGACATGCATGAAGGTAATGGTTTTAAACTATCATATGAGAATGCATACTCATAAGAATTTGTAGAAGAGGATAGGATTGAGGACACATAACACATTGTTTAGGTGCGAGACAACTAGTTGGGAATCTAAGTGCACATGTAAATTGATTATGTTGAGATGGATTGCATCAGTTAAGAGACCAATAATAGTGTTGTATTCTACTTTGATATTAGTGAGTGCCCCCAAGAAAAGTTCTTCTGTATGGTATACAATTTGGTTGGGGGTTATAAATGGCCCAAGTAGTCAATGCAAGATTATTTTACGACGACTTGCGACATCTGCAAAGTTGATGTAGTTGTCAAGAAGGTTGGTCATTTGCATTGTAAACAAATATATTTTTAGTTTTCCACTAATGGGTTTGGAAACATAACACATGACATT
The DNA here is from genome assembly GCA_001517045.1 of Pseudotsuga menziesii. Lineage (NCBI taxonomy): Eukaryota > Viridiplantae > Streptophyta > Pinopsida > Pinales > Pinaceae > Pseudotsuga > Pseudotsuga menziesii. The sequence goes on along the minus strand of LPNX010995960.1, from coordinate 120,464 downwards.
GTTCTTTTTGAAAGAGCAAACATACAATGAAAATGGGGAGAAAAATGATTCACCCTTGGAGCTGGTAGGGTCCTCCTTGTGTTGGGATGATGAATCTTATATAAGTGGTAGTGGATTTGGATGTATGGACATGTGCCCAATGTAGGTAGAGGGATATCCATGTTGACTAATTATGTAATGGATGTGGTGGGTCCTGGTCCTCATTGGAGGATGATGAATCATCACTGGTGAGTAGGCCGGCTAGGGAGGATACAATTTTCTCTACGGGTGGTTCTTGCAAGGACACCCTAAGGTTGAGAAATTGATCCTATAGATGCATATGCTCAAGGAAGACTTCTCATTTAGTGTGTAAGACAAGAAATTGAAATGAATAGTGGGAAGTATTGCCACATGATCAACATGGGCATGATATCCTGAAACGTATAGGATTGTGTGTCATATTGGTTGATGAATTGTGGTTTGGTGTGACTGTACTACTCTAGATGGGGATCATATGGGTATGGTTCCAACAGGATGTACATTCATTATGCTATGCTTCTGGTTTGATATGTATCAGTTCTGACGCAGGTCTCTCAGTGGTAGTTGTCAATGAGATGATCGTTGCAGGGGTAGCCACAACTATTGTTTCCATGGATGTAGTAACAACATTTATAAGAGTGATTTATTTTAGTTGAGGTGGAGTAATCCCAACCAAAGGAAGGGTCGGGGGAAAAATCTCCAAGGCATCCTGAAATCGAGGAAGATCAAGACAATTGTGTGCATAATTCCCAAATTGGAAAAAAAATTGAACATATGTGATTGGTGCATAGGGATTTGGACTTAACGGTCTTTCTGGGTAGGGACGAGGTTGATGTGCCCCCCTGTTACATATTGGGATGCATGTGTCACACTAAATGGGATGTTAAGAAATTTTTTACCTCTGGCAAGCTGGGGCACAAGTTGGTCACATTGCCTTGTTTTCCACATAGGGCACATGGTGGGGTGACCTTCCTAGTAGGGGTATCGGTCATGATGGGAGCTTTCAACTATTGTTGAGTTAGTCCCTATGTTCTATGCTTAGCATCCCCTGATGATGGTTTGGGAAGGTGGTAGGTTGTAATGTGGGATTTCAAATAGGGTTGACTTATGCCTCCATTGGTGGGTTTAGTGCCGACTGTTGGTGGCTTTGTCGTGGGTGTAAATGGTTTGATGTGCAGTATTGATGGTGTAACGGGTCTTACCGTCATGAAATCATAGTGTGCTATGGGTTTTTAGGTCATATTTGGGTATGGTGGAATAAGGTGCCACATAGGTATCCGCAAAGTGATCCCAAGGACAGTTAGCTAAGCCATGACCGACATCCCTTGCACTCCTATGGTAGGGTACAAGAATGACATTTGAAATATGGGGGGAACTGATAGACTCAAAGTTTGTTCAATTCCATGATTCATCAAAGGTGTTGATGTTGATGTCTATAGGGTGGGGAACTCATTTTTAGAGGTGAAAATAATGCACATGAGACCATCCGTCAAGGTGGGGGTTTTAGGTAGAGGACTTGAATATTCCCCTAGGAGGTCAAAATATTTGTACACACCTAAGAATACATCAAAATAAGGTCGTTGAGTCACTCCTCCTACCAAGGGTAAGACGTTTTTAGGGTTAGTGTTGGCATGAGGGTCATAGTAGTTGAGTTGGTCAAGGGTGATGGAATTCCCGTTAAAGGGAAACATCATGATGCAAAATATTGAAGAGGAAACTGTCTTCATGGCGTAGATGTAACTACGACCAAAAATGATATTCTAGTCGATTTGTGCATCGAAAAATTCAATATTGATCATGACCATTTCTCCCCTACCTCGATGGGAAAATTCTAGTACAATCCTCGTGGTTAGGATGGTCGCCCATCATATGTGCGAAGTGTGATAAATGAGTGGAGTAACTCAGATGGGACCAATATTTTCCAAACATTTGAGGACATGACACAAGTGGACGCACCTTCATTGATTATGCACAAGTGAATCATAATGTTTTTAATGGTGACTGGGACTTGGAATGAAACTGGCGAGAATAGTCACAGTTCACCTTTGTTGAGGTTGAAATTCATGAGGTACGAGTCATAAGGGTTGATGACATTGTGTGCACTCAATAATGCCTTCTATTGGGATGGGAATGATTGGAGTACTTCTAACATGAACATGGAAGCTCAAGATTGATCCAATTCATCCATAATATTGTAGTTGTGGGTGGATTTCATGTGGGGGTCATGGGGGGTACACCTGAGTGGATCCTTTGGAATCCTTGGTATTTGTTTCATTCTTGGGCATGGATTTTCAAAAGGACTCCCGAAGGAGTAGGAGTGTCTTGTCCTTGAGGAGGGTTGGGCCCACCGTAGCCTTTAGCTTGAGTCTAGAGATTGATGTCGGCCATGTTCATGTATATGTTTTGGTAGGAACCGTCATTTTGGGGGTGTGGTTCCTGTTGTTAGGTAACACATTCTTTTATGGAAAATCATTGTTGTAAGACAACTTCTTGGGGATGTGGTGCATTAGGTTCCTAAAGGGGTTTTATTGATGTATTTTTATTCACTTCTACGAAATATTGTCAGTCGGGGATAAGCAGACAATGGTGAGAATAGTGACCATACTCTCCGCAGTTTGAACAAGAATAATTGGTCCTCAAGTTGACATTATTTCCTTTTTGGGGGGAGTTGTTGGTCCTTGCATTCTAGTTACTCAATTTCTTGTCCTGTTGGGGAGGAAGGTTTTCCCCTTTCCCCAACTGTCGGTTATGCTTGTTCTTACCTTTATTCCTCCCCTGATTATGAGGGTTTTGGGAATTGGCAGTGTTAAACTGCTCAAATTGTTGAGTTTCTTGTTGGAAAGAAGGTTGGACTAACTTAACCCCCATATGTGGCATGGGGGGAAAACCGGGAGGAAACATGAATGGGTAGTAAGGGATGTATCTCGATAGTGGGATATATGCTTGTGGAGTTCCATACGACGTGGATGTAGGATCAAGTTGCACCATTTACGATGGAGATATCGTTGGTGCTTGGATTATGTTAGGGAATGTAGGATTGTAGGTTCCATACTATAGTTTTCCAAATGGAGTATTTGGGATAGTAGTAGGGGGTGTCGACACAATGGGGATGGGTGGATACTACACCACCATAGGGGGCAATATAGAAGTTGGTTATGGGGTAAACTTTTATTGTTGGGAAATGGACCCAATAATCCCATCTGTTGAATGTGACGTTCTTGCATGGGGGGGATCCAAATAACGATGCCGAGGGACATCGATAAGGATGGTGTATAGGTACCCATACTGTGCACATATAAGATCAAAGTGTTGGGCCTTCAATATGGCATCTTCCTCATTTTGAGGCAAGGAGGTTGTGACATCTTTTTCTATGGAGGGTTGGAGAGATCTGATAAAAATATATATTAGGAACTATGGTTGAGTATATATTTTGCAAAAAGTACAATGCCTACGCCATTCATGGTTGTGGTCCGCTATGTGGGTAGAAGTGTTCTTTTGAAATTCTATGAGAATTTCAAGACCAAGGTCATGGAATATTGGTAGCTGAAAGTAGGTGATAAATTTAGTGGCTATCATCTCAAAAGTGACATGGGAATCCTATGGTAGGTTCACATACCACTTTGTAGCTATACTAGTGAGAGTTCGTTGAAAGAGGAAAACCCTGACAGAATACTCCACTATGTTGTTGGAGGAACACCATAGGTGGAAAGACATGACATGGTTGGTGGGGCCATCTCCTTGTTTTCCTTCAAACTTAGGGATGTTTGATGGGATATTATCAGACATATTAGGCCATGTTGCATCATGAGTGGTGGGGTCATTGATAAACTTTGATAGACTAGGGAGATTCAAGCTATCCATGAATGATAGGTTAGGAGTGGGTACCGCCATTGTACTTTGTATGTTATTTCCTTGAGGAGGAGAATGGTGAGTATGTGATGCTAATTTATTTCCTAGGTGTGAAGAAGAGGATTCTATGTGACCTCCTCCTGAAGAGGGAGAAGAAGGAGTGGTATTTCCTCCATAGGGTGTAAATAACAAGGTGCCTCTTTCGTAAGAGGATGAAGCGAAAGGATATAAATTGTCTTCAAGAGGAGAAAATGAGTCAAGCAAGGAGAAAACTCTCTCATAGGATCCAATCAATGTGTCCTAAGAGAGGCTCTGTCTATAGTATCTCTCTCATGAACCACAGGGAGAAAATGGAAAAACACCCCTCGAGAGAGGGGATAGGACTTGCAGTTGACGGGAATTACTTAGGAAGATCTGTTCCTCTATGGTGGAAGTATAGTATAACATGTGAGAGTGATGTTTGAAATAAACAAAATTGGACAAATCCAAAAATATGCCAACTACAGCAGATGCAAAATAGTGCAAAAGTGAGTGATATGTGCAATGATGGTTTGGTGCAAATGGTTCCACGTGTAGTTTTTTTTTAATTACAAGTTATGTGAACTTGTATTTAGAAATAAAAAAAATGCAAATTCCCTAAATACCTACATTATTTCCTCTCAACTGTAATCGGGCCTTCCAAAAGAACAAAAGTTCGTGACAATGGGATCCAAGCAACGATTGACTAATGAATGTAAAAAAGAGCCAGTTCTAGCAGTAAGGGGGGGAATGTTCAAATCCACAAGCCTTGGAAACACTTCCCAATGACAATAAATGACTTCAAGAGTCACTTGCACCCACAAATTTTCCGTGGAGATATCCTAAGTTTGGCCACTAAAATACCTCGCATCAAGTGTGGATTAGTGGTCCTACTTGCAAAAATAGTGTCGTCTCCACAAAAATATAAGTGACTCTTTGTGGGGAGTAGGGAAGTTATACCTCGTCTTTCACCTCTTTGGTCACATCGTACTTTTGATCTGGGTTTTCTTTTAACACTTGTTGATAGCATGATTTGATAGTTCCCTATAAGTCAACAATGCTATGTTTCAAAAATATCTTAATAAAACTAGATTGATGGCCATTGTTTGGATGCCTAGACCACTTAATCCCACCAAACTAAAATATTTTTTTGTGATTTCCTGTGGAGGATTTTAGTTGGTTAGCAATTACCAGTGTTGATTTTATGGTGCCAAAGTTGGGTAAGGTGTGTATGTGAGGTATTTCACAATTATCCTCTTTTTTTATTCATCAAGATCACAAGTGATGCGAGGTGAAGAACATACTTGGATTGGAATATATTTTAGGTCCCTTAGTGTGTGATAGTGATGCAAAAACATGTGAGATAAGCAAAGTTATTGTTGCAATTAACTAAAGAGAATAAAGTAAATGCAAATGGATATTTAACTTCAATTTTAAAGATGGTAATGGTGCTTGAAAAACAAAATTATAATGGATTAAAAGTGTGCAATGGAGGTATTCACACTTCTCCCCATTTTCTGATTCACCAAGCTCACAAGAAGTGTGAGGTGAAGAGCATACTTTGGTATATTAAATTATTTAGGTCATTTATTGTGTGCAAAATTGGATTTACACTAACTAAAGATGTAAAGTAAGCAAAGAACACAATATATTTTGAATATTAGTGACAACAATGAGGCACGTTGAAAGCCTCAAGGTTGGTTACCTAGGTACATTTCGAGGGAAGACCCCTTTACTCCCTAATCTTAGGCTATATGAGCTAATTACTATAGAAAAATTTAACTATCACAAGTTTAATTTACTTCAAGATCATTAGTGAGAAACCATTGGGGTTGTAATATTGTGAAAGACAGATAAAAAGAAAATAAAATTAGCAACAATGTGCAAAACATATATACATGTGTGCAATAACACATCAAATACACTCACTGGTGCTTAGTAGCATGATTACAATGAGAGGAGGCCACACAAACAATGAAAGATGAACTGCATGTTCACAAGTTTGTTAACATGCACAAACAATGTGACTGTCGAAATATTCTGGAGCGTAGAATGCATGGCCACAACGCTAAGATATATGTGTCTTTGTAAACAACTAAAATGAACAAAAGGAATCCAAATTCCTTGGGTGGAGGGTATGAAACTCTTCACTTGCAAAGCATATTACAACATAAATTAGCTATCTAACAAATAACAACCTATTTAAGAAGAAAATGGTAAAAAATAAGTGGATCTTTCATAAATATTGTTGTGAGAAATTATGCACAAAGGTGTGCAACCTATCCCACGTTGGGTGAAATCCCTTGAGGTTGTTGACTATGCCTAGTATTTAGAAACAAAAATCAAATGCGATAACCCCAAGTAGATCTTGTAAGCTCTTGTTAGTAGCAAAACAAGGTAAAAATCAAATAAAATGAAATACAAAACAAAAAAAGATAAGGGGGTGCAAACCATAATAAAGAGCCAATGCAAGAGCCACTTTAGATTTCCCAATGGTGAAGCAAATACATGTAGTGTCACCTAGGAGGTGTGAACTTCAAATGGAATCCAACAATCTCCCTTTGGGAGGCCTATTTTGTCCACACTGGCTGCTAGGAAACTTGAAGAACAAATCGAATAAACACTTGCCCCTTGGAGGAAGGAAGAAAGGGAGCTTGGAGAATGCTAATGAGTGTGGAAGAGATGGGATATGAAGAAGATTTAATACAATTCCAGTAGCATAAACTTGATCTAATTTCTCCTACAATATGAATGCCCATGGATTCCTTTTATAGGCCAAGAGGTGGCCAAGAAACAACTAGATCCAAGTGTGAACCCCATCACCTCATGAACTAGCTTCAAGGTACATAATGGGGGTTATTTCATGCTCACCCATAATGTTGAGAATACAAGTTCAAATTTGTGTTGGCGAGGGGCATTCATGATCCTTAAATGCACAGTTGCTAGTTGAGATCTCGCTGTTTTTACAGTTACGCAAATATTGAAGGGAAATCCACACAAGGTTAGTGCGGGCACAAAACTAGTAATATGCACAGTAACCCACCTTAACAAAGGTTTGGCCATGCATCCTTATCTTTTGACTATTATTTGGAATTTCTTGACTCATACTGCTTCTTGGATCTTGATGAGGATGTCTTCAATGGTTTGCATGTTATATGTTGATGGCGTCTTATTGTGTGAATTGAAAAAATGTCCCATGTGTGTGAGATTTAAGCATTAATGATCACCATAATTAAATAGTGAAACCCCTAATCTAATTTAGTTATCATAGTAATCCTAGTAGAGAGAATAACTGTAATTAAATAGTCCAAACCTTAATCTAATTCAATTAGAATTTAGACTATATATTGGCATCTAATATTATAATGTGATAATTCGGTAGTCAAACTTTGTACAGAATCTTTTACTTCAAGAAATTGTGGTTGGGTGTCTTCACTATGTACAAATTAAAAAGGAATCTAAAGAACTACCTACAATTGTAGATATAATCAACATAGTTAAATAGTTGAAACACTAGTCTAATTTAATAGAAACCACACTCAACAACCAAAATCTAGGAGTTCAACATATCGTCAAGTGATTGTTGGAGCCAAAAACCCTACGGTTGATCCATCCATTTTTTCTATCCATTTGGTATGATATCATTCAATTAAATAGTTGAAACCCTAATTTGATTCAGTTTCCATAGTTAGTCAAGTAGATAGAATCACCATCATTAAATGGTCAAAACCCTAATTTGATTCAATTACAATGAGGGAAATTGATGATCTATTGATCTATATCTTTAGATGGAGATTTATGTTATGATCTAACATCCATCCAATTTGAAATTTGTGCATTGGGAAATGCAATATGATCTAATAGCATTGTTAATATGCATTGATTCCGATGATATTGTATTTTGTATAATATAATTCAATTAAATAGTGAAAACCCTAATTGGATTTAGTTACTACATTTGGTTGAGTGGATAGAATCACCATAGTTATCATAGTAGAATGGAATCTATGATATATCCATCAAGTCATTGTTGGAGCCAAAAAGACTAAGGTCGATCCATCCATTCTAGAAATTTTGTATGATATCATTCAGTTGAATAGAAAAATGCTAATTTGATTAAGTTAACATAGTAATCCAAGTAGCACCACAATTAAATAGTTGTAAACCTAATATGACTATATATTGTCATATAATATTTTAATGTGGTAATTTAGTGATTGAAGTTTGTTGCATTGCTTTGATTTCAAGAGTGTTCTTTCTTAGCATTGTTAAGATGCATTGCTTATGGTGAGGGACATCTATGATTTATTGATGTATGTCTTTAGAAAGAGATTTTCATTATGATATAACATACCTATAATTTGAAATGTGTGCATTGGGAAATGCAATATAATATAATAGTTTTGTTAAGATGCATTGATTTTAGTGATATTACATTTTGTTTGATATCATTCAGTTAAATATACATGTCATTCATCATTAAATTTCATATAAGAAAATGTTATAATGATGCAGGCGGATAATTTTTTTTTTTGAAACTTGGTTGGGGTTTGACAATCCATAAGTCACAAAGATTAATAGTGGAGAGAGTAACTATAAATATTAGAAATAAAGATAGGCATGTTCTCAAATTTACAATAATATCTCGAATCAAGGGTGTAGGGTGTTCAAAATCAACCTCCTTTCAAATATGATTGAAATGATAAGATGGAAAAGTAGACAACAATGGATTATTTTTTATTGGAATGAGTAGGAAATTTTATATTATAAAAGGAGGAAATACCCTCAACTATACATAGAAAAAATGACCCTATGCCTCTAATCCAAAGTATAAACATTTCATCAAATATTAGGACTACATAAGTTTTAGTTCCCAAAAGTATTTAGGACTCATGTACTAATAACTATTGTATCTAACAAATTGTTGTAACAAAATCAAACATTGAAAACACATTCATTAACATCATGGGTTATCATGGGGGACCTGGATGGCATTCAAAGGGAAGGAAGAGGATCTCTTAGACTCTTATTTTCTAGTGAAATTTCTCTATAGTGTTTCCAGGGAAGCTTCCGGTGTGCTAGCACTATTTTGGGCTAATTGGTTTGAAGGGGGTTAGGCCAGTGAAAGGAAGAGTAAGGTATGAAATTTTTTCATATCATATGACCTTGAAGAGAGTTAATAAGGTTCTTGAGGTGTTCTGAAGGATTATTCTTAAGTCTGGAATGCAAAATAATTGAAAAATCCTAATTTTTAACCTTGCAAATGTGCATAAATAAGAAAATATGCTCAGAGTTATATGGTGACAGGAATGGAGGGCCTGGATGTGCAGCGGAGAAGATCAAAGGCTGTATATGATTTCACCAAGGTAAGATGATCGGTTTAAAGAATTTTTATATTGGCGGAAAACGATTAAATTGTAGGTAGAATCAGCCATTGGAATGATAGATCGAGACAAATCAACGGTGGACAGACATTTCGTTGAGCAGACATGCAAGGAGAAACAAATCGGGTGGATTTGTGAAATCTGGTACATCCCCTATGTTTCAACGGCTAAGATCAGACGATGTTGAAGATCTACGGAAGATATTCATTTCGTAGTGACAACTTGCATGAGGTAATTAGATTTCTAAATCTATGAAATCCCTTAGGAACCGCATGTTTAAATGTTTATGATCTTGGGCGAATATGGATCAACGACATACATTGATTTCACAGGTGCAACATGCACAAGCAAATCAACTTTTCAGATTTGTGAAATCCGGTAGGACCAGAAAATGTGAATGGTGGAGATCTAGGCGAATTCTTGATCCACAGTCTAGGATGATTTCACAATGTGAACTAGCAAGGGGTAATTCATGTGGGAAAATTGTGAAATTGGGTAGGAGTTTTATCTTCTGACAACTTAGATTAAACTCTAAACCCAATATACAACCATAAATGATTTCACAAATCAAATATGCAAGGAGGAAGGAACTTTTTGAAATTGCGAAATTCGGTAGGGACCACACCATTGGACAGTTGAGATGCGGGTAAGATTAAGATCTACGGTTGAAGATCATTTCGCAATTTGAAAGTGCAAGGAAGAATAGAATTATGGGGGTTGCAAAATGAAGGTAAAGGGAAGATAGAATAAAGGGTGAGGATTTAAGCAGATGCAGATCTACGGCTGGAAGTGACTTCCCAAGATGAAGGTACGAGGAAGAAGAAAATTGGCGGATCTGCAAAATGGAGTCAAAAGGTATAGGAAATGAATGGTGTAGATTTGATCTAGGGAATATCTATGGTCCAAGATCATTTTGAAACCATAACATGATCACTCTAAGTTTGGGAGGAAATCTGTGAAATTGGTTAAGATAGATGAAGATCAACAGCTTAGAAAGATCTGTACCCAGATCAATGGCTATAATTCAATCTGAAATTGTGATCTGCAGGAAGGATAAGGTAGGTAGTGTTGTAATGGAGGGAAATAGAGGATTAATTTGGGAAAAGGATCAATGACACAGAATGAATCATGCAAGATGGAGGGATGATAATTATTTCCACTACAGAAGATGCAAGATTGATATGAATATTAGACAAATATAAAAGTACCCTGCATGTGGAATTAGGGCATTAGTTTATTCTCCTGCATTGGAAAACGAAAGCTAAATACTGTGCGAAAGCATCCAACTCACACATTGTCCTTTGGTTACTTGTCAATACACCAGGTAGGCTTTTTGTTTCCATTGGAAGCATTTAAAATGGCCCAAGTTGAGAATGTAAAATACCTGAGCTTAGAATATAAAAAAATAGAAGAAATGTTTGAAGATAAATATGCAGAAGTATTTGACACTATATTGATTAATGAACCTATTGATGCTATCAAACATAAGTTAAATATTCTCAAGGATCAGGGAACTAATATTCATAATGTCTACCAGTCTTATTTCTTTTATTTCACTACCGACCAAACCCTAAGCTTCCCCGAATTCATTGACTGGTGTGCCAACAATTATTCCCTTTCTAAAAGAGTAATAATGGAAATTACTAGCTCAAAAATTATTTGTACAGTCAGTCCTTTGGTTGTTTGAAACACCCCGCCTGTCCCTGTTGAGTTCACCTCGAAGTCTAAAGAATACAATGAAGAGTCTATAGTCCAGTAATTTAGGCAGTCTACAATAGAGAAGAAACAAGAATTCTTCAAGACTTGTTTCAAACTGGATGTCATTAGAGGAAATTTCAATTTCAAAACGGGCCTTCCAAAAATAATACAAATTCCATGTCATCATGTATTAGCCATGAAAATTCTTTAAAATTCAAAAAGGGAGCACCTCTTAAACAAATTTTTAATATAAATTTGGGAATAGGTATCACAAAAAAAACTACTTTTTTTGTTCGTATTTTCAACATATCTCCCAGTGTTTTTACTAAAATTTTGATTGGGAGAGCTCGTTGGATGCGGAATTAAATTATTCATCCAACGAGTACCCACTCGACATACTTTTGATGGGACCTACTACCCAAAAAACAAGAAGTACCTGAAAAAATGTGATGATGACATCATCTCATTTTTTCAGGTATTTCTTGTTTTTTGGGTAGAAGGATCCATCAAAAGTATTCCGAGTGGGTACTCGTTGGATGCATAATTTAATTCCGCATCCAACGAGCTCTCTCGATCGAAATTTGAGTAAAAACATAGGGAGATATGTCGAAAATACAAACAAAAATGTAGTTTTTTCTTTTCTTCCTCCAAAATGAATAAATATTATTTTATTATTTTAACTATTATTTTATTAATTTTCCTTAGGAGCCCCATTTTGAGTTGAAATTTCCTCTAATGAGAGATACAAAACCAACATTCTGTGTGGATGCAAACATTTTTAATGAAGAAACCCAATGTATTTTGACCTCGATGAGTCAGTTTTAAGGGTTAGATACAGACAAGTATGTCAGTGAGCCCTTATGAGTCTATTGTTTGTTCTTAGTACTTGTCTAGTTGAGTATGAAGAGTCTAGTCAGTTGGTACAAACTTCATGCCTTAAATTTGATGAATTCTTAGCTGAGAGAATTCATTCTCAGTTAATGGATTTCCACAAGACCAGGACTTTCAAATTTCAGTCCTATTTACTGAAAATGTTTATATCATTCAATGAGGAGAATTTACAGCTACTTGAGATGGTACTTACCGAGGAAATAAATAGGTATTACACTAAGTATATGAATTTCCTCATGTCTGAAGTGTACAGTGCCATTTTTTAAAAGAAGTTGCCTAGAGTATTGCCAGAAATGAAAAATATATTGTTGTTTTCTCTGGAGAAAAGGATTGGTTATTGGTTTATGTTTGAGCAAGGAACAATGATTAGGTTGGATGGATTTGTTCATCAGCCTTATTTATTGCCTGCATTCTTGAATCCTAGAGTGTTTTCAATGGAATTGAATAGACAAATATTGATAGTGGAGACTAAACACTTTTTAAATTTCAAGAAGTCTACTGAGATCAGATATCCATGGGATGTAGCCCCTTTTATAATAAAAATAAAACTACTCTTATAATGATCAAGAATTTGCTAAAGGAGATGGGGTTTTTGACAAAAGATTCTATTAACTATGACCCCCATCATACCATCTCAAATAGAAGACATGCTCTAAAAAGGAATCCCTTTGAGCATGTGGAGGTTGTTGGATTGTCAGAGGTTGCAAATTTGTCACATTATCCACATGAGAATCAAAAGGATACTGATATGGAAGAAGATTCAACTTCTTCTGTGAGATAAATTACTTCACTACACCTGACACTTCCAACATGGTCTCAGTAGTTGAAAAAATCACACCCTTAGTCAGTTGCTCATAAAGGACCAACAAGAGAGATTTTTCGGACGCCATGGATACGGAAGAGGAGGATACTTCCAGGACTCCAAAGAAGAAAATAATTGAAGAAGAAGGACAACTTGTCCAAGTTACTAAAGAAGATAAAGGTAAGAAAAAGATGAAAGTGACAGGGCATTCCCTTGAGGTGAAGGAATATGCATTTGCTGATACTCTAGCTGATTCTACATCTTAGTTTAAAAATAAGACAGAATTGTTGGAGAAGTATAAAGAGACTAAAGACATATCTTCAGAAGAATCTTTAAAGTGTTATTCAGAAGTAAGGAAAATCTCTAGTCAAGATGTATCTATTATTACTGTTAGAGATTATTCCCAGAACACTTTGAACCTGGTCTTAGCAACCAAGAACATGGTTGCTAAAATGAAGATGGATTTGGAAAATATCCTTGTCCTTGACATGATACATCTGCACAAGAAAACATGGGATATTATTTTTACTGATCCGTGAAAAGCTACATGAAAATTGTCAAAACTGCATACCTATAAAATTAGAATTGAGAATCAATTGAGAGAGGAGAAGGTGGAAAACAAATCCCACCAGGAACAAATAAAGAAATTAAAGACATATTTTATGGCTGCTGAGATCCAAGCAGATAAAGGAGCAGGGATACAAAATTTGCTTAATGAAAAGGAGAGTGCTATCCAACTGTTGAAAAAGAAGCTAAAAATACCCTCTACACAGCTAATACAAGCATATGAATTAGCTGAACTTTAGAAGGAAAAAGAGGGCTTGAGTGGCGAGTTGACTGATTGCAAATCTAAGTTATTAAAATTTGCAGAAAAAAGAGAAACAATGGAAACACGACATGACTCTTGTAGTTGAGAGTGAGAAGACTTTTAAAATAAAATTTGATGAAATGGAAAGGAAACTACAAGAGAAAGAAAAGCAGCTACAAGAGAAGGAAATAGAGCTTGAAGGCCGAATTATTCCTCCTACAGCTGAATCCAGTGAGAAAACTATTGTCCAGGCTATGTCACAAGTTACACTGAAAGATTTAGAGTTGGGTGGATTAAAGAATTAGAATAAAAATTTGGAAAACTTGGCAGTGAAAAGGGAACAAGAGAGAAAGCCTTGGGAAGCCAAATTCCAGGAATTACAAAATAGGAATGATAAGATCATGTAACAGGTAATAGGTCAATCATTAGTGCAGGGGGGAAAGCATATCATTTGGGATTCCATCATTGCATAAGCATGCAAGTTGAGACCATACCTTGACTATGTGTTGGATAAAGAGGTCGTGATTCAGTCATCCAGGAAAACTATGACAGTTTCCAGGGAGAAATTAAATAAAAATCCAATTGATTATGCCAATAATGCCATTAAATTTTTGAATGGATTGACAGAGGATGATTTGAAAAATGCAAATATCAGGGACAAAATATCAGTTATAACTTGGGCCAGGAGGGTAGTGAACACGTATCATCATTTAGACACAGTCCAGGCTAAAATTGACATTATGGCACATCAATTGAAGCTCTTTAGAGATATGTTTGATCCCTTATTCAAGAAAGGAATCCCATTCTTTTGGGAAGAAAATGGCACTATGCTGACTTGGAAGGAGTACCAGGAAAAATTGATTCAATGCAGATTGGATCACACAAATCTCGCTGATATGAACCAATCGTTGTCTGGAAAGACGATTGTTGACAAGCTGGAAGATGAGTTCGAGATATTTTTTGCTTTCAAGGAAGCATGTGCTCATTTAAAAAATTAATCTTATAGGGATCACATAGAATTGCGCTTGTTGGCAAAGGAGATGTCCACTTTGGAACTTCCATCTGCAGACCAATGGAAGCCAGTAAAACAGTTTGGGAGGACCAAGTACACCTTGCATGCCTGAAGACATGAATATCATGGATAATTGGATACTAAAGAATAGTTAGTAGGCATTAGTTTATTTTATAGAAGCTATTAGTCATTAATAAGTGTCGAATGACACATGTAAAGGCAGTTATGCCTATTTTTAGTAGTTAGTTTTATTTCAGCTCATGTAGCAATCGTATAAGTGCCTATGAATATTATGGAAAAAGTGTTGGAACCCGTGGGAACTGAGTTGTGTATTTTGAGATTTATCTTAATAAATTACAGAGCCGAAGATGGCCTTTTCTTCAAATATTCAGGTGTTGTTTATGATTAGTTTGTCTTTCCTTTCTTACTGTGAATGTTTTTCCAGTTATTTTCTTTCATTATGTATTCCTTCATGTCCGAAATGAGTGTTTAATGGTTCAGAATTCATATGTATATGCTCTGACTGTTATTTCAGATATTCACCAAGTTTTTCCTCTAAAGTTAGCATTGGATTCATCTATGATAGATGCCCATTCTAATGGGTTGTTCATTATCTCTTCTTTTAAACCAAAATCAAGCATTTTGATTGTAACTGAATAGCTATCTTGCCTTTGTCGAAGTTTCCATGCACATAGTTTTGTGATTGATAATATATATTTTGAATCCATACTGTTTACTTGCCCTGTTTCAACCAACAATACAATCTTATTCTTTATGTTATTTACATATCTGACCTTGTTAAAACAACCATCGAGAGATCCCTCTCTGGAAAGAAACAAGCCAACTTTCTTTCCTAAAGTTGGTTATGTGGTTACCTTGAGATTTCCTTTCACAACCTGAGGTAAATTTTGAGTGATAACATGGTGATGATACCTAACCCTCCAAAGCCATGGTGATGATAACATGGTAAATTTTGAGTGATAACATGGTGATGATTACCATGATGACCTGCATAATGAACATTATGCATTTCCTACAATATGGTTTTATTCAATTTGTTATCATTTAGTATGTAAATTCTTCTATTGAATTGAAGAATTCCATCTCCATCTAGTACAATTTGGAAAATTTTAATGACTCGTTGCTTACTTGCAATGCTGCCACTATTTGTAAATGATGATCATATTCTTTTAATACATCATGTAACTTGATTTTTAAATATGGCTTCCAACTAGTGATGTTTGATACTTGCATTAACTGACCTCTTATATTGAGTAAATCAACTACTATGTTCTCTTCTCCTTTAATATACTTGATTTTGAAATTGAATTCACTCAGGAAGTCAATCCATATGGATTGTCTTGCATTCGAATGAGGTTAACTAAACAAATAGTTTAAGTCATGATATTCATTCTTCAACTCAAAATTATTGCCCAAGAGATAATTCCTCCACATCTAGAGTGCATGAATTATGTCAACTAACTCTAAATCATGGGTAGCATAGTTCTTCTCATGCTCCTTTAGCTTATGTGATTCATAGAAAATCACATGCCCATCTTACATAAAAATCCATCGAGTCCTTCCAAATATGCATCAATACAAACCACATACTCCTTATCTGAATCCATAATTTTTAAAACTAGATCACATGTGAGTAACTCCTTTAGGAGTAAAAAGTTGTCTTCACACTTTTGATTCTAGTTAAATTTTGCACCTTTCTTTTGTAAAGATGTAATCAGATTTGCAATCAAACATAAATATTCTATAAATATTTGGACGTAATAACCTACTAGACCCATAAATGATCTAACTTCCAACACATCTCCCAGATTAGGCCATTCTTGAATAGATTTTATCTTTGTTGGGTCCACCGCTGCCCCTTCTTCAGAGATAATGTAACCCAAATACAATAATTTCTTTATGATAATATGAGCAATTTCTAAGTTTGGCATATAGTTCATTCTATCTCAGTATTTGCAGAGTAATCCTGAGATGTTGTTCATGCTCTTCTTTAGATTTGGAATAAACCAAAATGTAATCTAGGAACACTATTGTTTTCCATAGGAATCATTTAGGAACACTATAATAAACTTGTTCAAGAATTATTTAAACACACCATTCTTTAGATACATGAATGTGGTTGGGGAACAGTCCAAAAGGCAGGACTGTATACTCATAATTCCCATACCTGGTTCTAAATTTTGTTGTTGTTGATTTTCTCATCTTTGATGTCTACCTGGTGATACCCAGATCTTAAATCAATATTGGAAAATACTCTTTCTCCTCTCAATTGATTGAAAAGGTCATCGATAATTGGTAATGGATATTTTTCATTGATTGGATTTATTAGGTTGTCTAAAACCCACACACAACCTAATTGCACAATCTTTCTTTTTGTACAAATAGAGTAGGTGCTCTCTATGGCGACACACTGGGATGTATATAACCCTTCTTTAACAATTCCTCCAGTTGCAATTGCAATTCCTTTAATTGTGGGGTACTAATTATGTAAGGAGATTTTGATTCTGGCACAACTCTAGGCATCAAATCGATTGGGAAATCAATGGATTGCGTAGGAAGTAACCCACACACATCTTGGAATACATCCTGTAATTCACTGAGCATCTAAATTACCTCAATGCACGATTCCATCTCTGCTTGTAATTACTCGACGTGGATCACATACAGTTGGTAACCCTTCTGGAGGTACCTTTTCATCTCTACGACTCATATTTCTCTCACCGAATCCGGAATGGGAATTCATTTCACTTGCATGGATTTACCCTCCTCGTCCAGGCAGGTCACAATTTTTCTTCGACAATCAAGAATCGTGTGTATGACTCCAACCATCCATTCCAAGAAACAAGTTGTACAACCCCATAGGAATCATATCAAAATTGGACTTGGTCTGTAACTCATTCATTTGAAAACCACCGTCTTTGACCATTGAAGTAATATTCCTTCTCATCCCTGTATTTAAATGCACAATTTTGTGCTTAGATAATTTATTGCTCAAGAAAATTGCATTTTTCAACCAGAATAATATTTACATAACTATAAGAAGCTCTATAATTGATCAAAATGGAAATGGGACAATTATTTAATTTACCTTCAATTTAAATCATTGATGATTGGTGGTCTGCCTGGCGACTTTCCTAGGATGCATAAATACAAGGGACGCTTCTAACAACATCTCCCACTATAGAAGCTTCTTGCACATTATACATATTAGCATCCCTATTTTTCCTCTCAAGACATCTATTGAGGTAGTGTTCATCTCCACACTTCCATCATTTAACTTTCAACAACTTCTTTTGTCCCGTGGATTCAATCACCTTTGACTCATCATTTAGAGTGGGATGGCTAAAAGTGTTAAACTTATCCTGTTTAAACTCAAAGGGATTCAATCCCTATTTTCCTCTGATCCTTCTTATCCTTCAATTTACTTTTCTAACTCTTATGCAAGTTTCGCCTACTCTTACATTGTTCATACATGTATGTATCTTACCGTATGCATTCCTTCAAGGTATGAGGCTCATCATAAGATATTTTTTCCTTATAAATTGTTAGTAAAATGCTGAGTAAATGATGGATCTTAACCTTTTCATCATGGATAAAGTCCATATAACATAACAATTCTAGGAACCTTTTCTCATATTCCTACATTTTCATGCTTCCCCTTCTGAGTTCAAAGAACTCTTGCGTTTTCTTATCATAGTGTTATTGTGACAAGTATTCATGTTTGAAATAGTTTTGAAAAATTCTCCATGAGATTTGCCTCTCATATAGATTTTCAACATGTCTTAGATGCTTCCACCACCTGTAATATTTTCCTTGAAGATTAAAAATAGCAATATGGGATTCATGATTGTTAGAATAGTCATGAAGTTGCAAATATTTCTTCATTTTTAGAAGCCAAATATCTGCAATCTCTCCAGATTTTTCACCATCAAATGTGGGAGGTTTAATCTTTCTAAGTTCACCCTGTTTTTAATTCCCTTCATGCTTTCTCTTATGATGCCTTGCAGGATAAAGGTCATGTCAGATTTCTGGTTCCTCATCCCCATTATGAATTTCTACTAAATGATATTGGGAATGTAACCCCCTTCTGCTTACATCCTTATTCCTAGAATGTCGGTGTCTATCGAGAATTACTCTGTTCATTAATTCTTATCCTTCCTTTCTTACAATAGAAGAAACTTGTTGCATATGATTTTGTAATTGAACTAAACTCTGCATCACTTTCTTATTTATTTGATTTTGTTGATCCAAACTCTGTAGAATATTTCCATTCCCTATATGTATAACCCTAAGAGTCTGGAACACCTCCATGGTTCCCATCTCAGACCGATGACCATTGGACTATGTTCTTTATATACCCATGCCAATTTATTCAACAAAATTGGACATTTTTCGACTCTTCTACCATCTTTTTTAGCACTGCTTACCTACTACTCTGGCAATCAAGAGGTACAAAGGTATGAACCGAGTTTTCACTAGCGATCTGGATTTTTCTCATGATTGTTAGTTTACATCATTTATTCATATGCATAATCATGATTTACATTATTCACATTCACTCAAACATTTCATACAAGAAATACTACAATATCAAATAAAATCAAGAGTTTGTACTCTTTGCAAAATCAACACAATTCCTAGAGGCTAAGTGTCAAAACCTTAGATCCGATACCAAACTGCAACATACCTCAATGCTACATAGCCACACAAATAACCATCTGTGGCTAAAAACACACAGAGCGCTATACATGATTTATGATTACAAGAGAAATTATCTAAAAAAAATCACAACGAGCCATAATCGACGCAAAAACTATGGAAGCATAGTTGAAATCATTTGAATTTTTCTTATTTATTGATTTAAACAACTAACAACTAACAATTTAATGCTATAGACAAGATCTAACAATTTAATTATGTCTCCTTCGCCTTATCAAACACTTTTGACATTAGGAATCAGAAGTCAAAACGTCAAAGACAACAAAACATAAAACCTATGTTGATCCTAACATTAACCTAGCAATCCTGAAAAATACCATGTTGATATCGACATTCCTGACGTCGTCAGTCGAAAATACACAATGATAAATGTATCATAATAAAACACTCTCTACATGTCTTCCCCAATGTCAAAATATTGACTTCCTCATTGTTGGCAGTCGAGAGTCGGAAGCCGGCACACCCAATGAACAAGTAACAATTACACCTTTGACTTGCCACTCCTAACATCAGCACGTCAAAATTCGGCACCAGGTAAAAAACAATAATAAAGACCCTCCCGACTTAGTGATCCCAATGACGCCACGTCAACACATCGAAAGTCAGTACACATCAAAGGCATGATAACTCAACCCTTCCAAACCTCTGATCCCAACGTCGACATATCAAAAGTCGGTACTTTGACACAGACCTATAGATTCATAGCACTTAACATTTTGATTATGACATCGACACATCAGCATCGACACAATGAGATTGAATCGTCGACACATAAATCACGTGAATGACTTCTCTGAATTCAAATATTAACACTTAGCGATTTTTTATGAAAAATGTCTAAGGAAAGAATTAATATTGAACTTAACAAGTTTTCAGCCATGTATCAACACTCAAACCAACCCTCGTAGGTACATGTCAAGTTCGTGGATTGACTAAAAAACATAACGAAAAAGAGAAATTAACCAAGGAAAATCTTGTCTTTGGCTAACCTTGCAAATTACACGCTTTCAACCAACATCTAGACTCATACAAGTTAATAGATTACTTCTTGGGTCTAATGACTCACAAAGGAAATACAAATAAGACTCACAATATTAAATCTCATTATCATTAAAGCTTAGAAACATAGTTATTATACATACATCCACATTCTTCATGCAAAGAGTGAACAATCCAAGGAATATGAACTTCACTTTAAATACAATGATTATGTACTTATTCCACTTTAATTCAAATCTACATGAATGTAGCATACAACACATATGACCTTATTTATAACTTCTCCCACAAATTAATTATAATAGAATACGATTAATAGTTAATGAACATGTCATAGTCTTCAATGGCTTTGAAATTATCATGAAGTCATAAGAAATCCCCCCTGGATCAGTTTTCCATATTTGAGCAATGAATTGCATGCTACAACATTTAATCAAGTCACATTGTTCACAACAACTAAACAACTCCCCAAACAGAGTCATTGCTTGGCAATTGACTCAACAGCTTTCAAATTAGAGCATTTGATTAACCAACAACTCAATTAAACTCCCAGGCATAAAAACAATCAAGAAGTACATCTAATTGGGTTCATGGTTCATCTACCCATTCATATACAACATGATGCTAGGAAATTGCATTCCAAATTTTACATGTTAATCCTTTGCAACGATAATTCTGTAATTGAACCTAGACTTCAACATAATTTATGCAATTGCTTTAAATCAATTCCAAACATGGAAGTATAAACAAGAAACCATACACATAATTCCAAACATGAATTAACATTGCAATTTATTAATATATCTTTACCATCAATTGTACTTATTTGAAAATGAATGAATTGGGCAAATGAATACATGTGAGGCACACTCCACCCAATCGCATGTGATATGCTCATTTATCTCTCAGCAGAATGCCACCCCTGATATGAGACCCAAGCATTCACCAATCAAGTTTCTCACTATCCCACAATTTCTTTCAATAGTTTTAACATTTGACAAACAAGGATCATTGGTTTACAACCAATTCCATGCCAAACAGCGAAATCCACATTCCAAGCTTCCTTCTATCAGCACAATAGTGTGACACAACACTATTCAAGTGCTCATAATTCCACTAAGTTAGTTTCATACACCATTTTCCCTTTCATTGGATCATCCAAAGGAAAAATGGGTATAATTCAATAGAAGATAATTATATAGCAAGTTCACAATTCAGGAAATTGGTTTTGTGAGTTGAATTCAACAACTAGTTTCACTCAAACACACCATTTTCCATGGTTTGGTTCTATCCTCCTTCCTATCATAATCCCCCTCTCCCTTCCATGGAACGCGTTGATCACTTTTCTCGCCATGTGATTCATAGGGAACGTGGTTTCTCTCCAGCCATGCCTTTCCTTGCATTACCTTTTTAATTAACCCTGTTAATCATACTCAAGCCTTGTATTAACTTTAAACAAGTAATTAATCTAATAAAAATGGATTAATATTAAAACATGGTTTAAGGATAAGGTTATGACAGGGTTTACCAACTAGGACATTTCTAAACCCCCTTTCCTCCTTTGGTGAATATCTAGGTCCCCGATCTCTTTAGCGTTCTGCCTCCTCATAATCAATTGTGAATTTTCATATTAATAATAAAAAAATACAAATTTTTTCATCCCATTGGGAATTCATTGTCAATATTTACATTTGGAGCCAATTAGACTAGGGGTCCAGGCCAGGGATATTACATAAACCATGCAGATTGCTTTTAAGACTATGAACCTTCCTTCTCATATGTCGATGGCTAGCCTTAATGAATTGGATACCATGGTTTAAACAATATTCATATTCTTCACTCCACCTATCTCTTTCCATATTGATAGCACCAATTTGGAGGCCCGAGATCCAACACTCAACTCTTTTGTCCCCCATCATTTTTCCATTTCCTAGGGAAGAGACACACAACTAACTCACACCACCACAACGACAGGATTCATCCCATCCTTTTCGATTACTTATAATCTTAAGAAGAACCTCCCCATCTTTCATTGTGATAACTTCTTGTACCCACAACACATGGGGAGTTAATGATAGTCACTTTGGAGGGCACACCTTGTCTTGTCTACTTACCATACCACTTAATTCCATCATAACTCAAGGATTCAACTGCATCGAACCACCTCTATAATTTATCCTTTGCATGGGATACCATGTGTTGTCTATCACAACACCACTTGGATCGTGACTGTCCTTGCTTCATTACATCATCCTTCAATATCATTTCCTTCCTCCAATTTCTCATCCGATTAGCCTTGGTGATGCGATAGCATATGCAACATCTTTGTAAGAGGACGAGATCCTCATGTAAAAGTAGTGAAGTGTTTAGATGGTTTTGGATTAGTCCACGTAAAGAGTAATTAAATTATTTAAATGCCATGTAATGAGAAATAATTTTCTTAGTTAGTTAGCAAAGCTATAGATTTAGAGAGATATTAGGGTTTGACATGATTTCCTGATCCATATTTAGTGGATCTAGATTAATGTTCTCACTATGTATTTAAACACAATCCAACATTGTAATAAGTGAATATAGCCTGATGGGATAGCTCTAGTGGTTGAGTGTTGTAAGTTGTGAGCAGAAGGTCGGGGTCAAATCCCCGTGTGGCTATACATTTCTATATAAGGGCCTTACTTGATCTCCCCATTGAGTTAGTTTTGTAATCATAACGAATGGGGTGTTCCCCCTTGCGATTTCTTCCTATGGATGTATAAGCCCCATTGGGGAGTTTGTGAACCACAACATAAAAAAAAAGTGGATATGAGATTATCTTTCGATCTCATCTTTCCCTAAAGAATACAAATCATCTGTCTTTGTATTTTATATCTAGATTCTAAGTGTTATTTTGAGGATCGTATTGATTTTGTATTAGTTCTATGTGGAAATATCTCTTCATGTACTATGGAATATTTATGTTTGGGTTGTTAATAAATGTTTGTGATTTTTTCTATTTAATGTTTTTAGTTTTATTCAGTGCATGTTTTGCATCACTTGGTATTATCCCTGTGTTTCCTATCATATGCCACAACCTTTTGTGACCAAGGGTTGTGTGGTCTGTATCCTTGTTTGCTTACTTCCCCCACATTGATACATGAGTGTTAGGGAATGCGCTCATATCATTCATTACTACTAGAAGAATGAAGAATACCTTTAGAGAAAGTTGAGGCATTGTTGGCTAAGAGGTCAACTTCCTTATTGTTCTCTCAGAGGATGTGGTGCAACTGAACATTCCTCAAAATATTTAGCAACCCCATAGTTCGATCATAATTCTAGCCAAAATAAGATCGGATGGAGGAGATTTGGAAATGAAGGATTTTATCAGAATCTAGAGTCTCCAATAATTATGGCTTCAATGATTTATGCCTTGACCATATATTTGGCTCCTTGGTATAATTCTAAGGCCATCATTATGTTGTTGGAGGAACTTCCTAGATCCCATGTGAATTTTTATTTTGGAATCCCTTCGGTATCATATAATATCCTCTCCTCTCCTACCACCCCTAGGCAACAGTTGATTTAATAAAATAAAAGGAAAACATATCGAGATTGATTAATTTGTAATATAAATGTAATTCATCATTAAATTCCATTGTGTTCTTTCACATTCATTATCATTGAACATGATTATTACTTTATTACAATTCACCATTTTGATCTCTCTCTCTCTCTCTCACACACACACATATTACAAAAGAACGGTTATAAGTTTATATATATATACATATAAAGAATATTTGGGTTCTTACTTAGCTTCATACATAACCAATTTGGCAGAATTGTTTTTCAACCCCGCTGGTGCAACAACAAAAAATCATGTCGTTTGCATTCTTCCAGCTTTTGGCCATGGATATGTTCCATGAATTAATTAAATTCCAACTATACTTCCTATAAAAAAGGCCTAGAATTTTTAATACTTTGCAGATCATGACATAATGTAAATCAATATTGCTGAATTGATTTTCCTTTTTCATTAACCTGGAACTTGGATGGACGATCTTATCACTGTTGATTAGTTGGGTTTCCAAGAACAATCGCCAATGAGTGCCTTTCCTCTAATGGTCTAGCATTATTTTCATTCCCTTTTGTCGCCTGTGAACATCCAATTCTTCCAACATTGTGTTCCCACGATCTAGATGAGTTTGCATTAAAAGAATCATTTCATGTCTATTCATGGATTGGTTATATTGATTGTGATGTTTCCATCTATTTCTAAGAATCCATGGGTGAGGCCAGCTCCCTGGTTGGCCATATGATCTGCTTTGATGTTGAGGTTTCTCCTTATATGATATAAGGAATAGGATTCCAATTGTTTGAGAATCTCCCTGATGTGTCTACCCAGCTTGCTGCCATATGGTGAGTTTTTTCTCAGCCTCCCTTTCAGTGCTTCAATAGATGAAGTCCCTTCCAAAGATCCCACATTTCTTCCTGGTTGTTCATGGCATGCCCCAGTCCCCAGGCATACTTGTATTATTTTTTCTCATCAATATTTATAATAATTCCCCCTGCTCCAGCCACCCCTGGATTCCCCTTCGATGCTCCATCAAAAAACAGAAAACATTCGCCTCAATCTTGCATCCATCTTTCCAAATCAGACGTTTGCATTCTAAGACAATAGTTTTGTTGTAGCGTTGGCTTACGAAGGATATTTGGCTTTCTAGTGGTTGTTTTGATGTCGTACATCCAAATATTTTCCATTTCGATGAGTTCATCCATTTCACCTTGGATTTGTTCCTTTTGCATTCAACGCATCACTAAGGAGAGCGAATGTTGTATTTGCAACCTCTGCTAGAGAAAGGTACATGTTTTTTAAGATAACTATGTTCCTGGTTAACCAAATTTGCTAGCACAAATATTTCAGAGATAACATATATTGTTTGAAGTGGGCGGCTGTATTTTTGTTTCCACCGGGTGAACATGTCCTTCTAGGTTGAAGGGATCGCCTCTGAATAACATATTTTCCCCATAGCATGCAACCAAACACTATGTGAAAAGGGCAGATTTGAAAAACATGTCCTGAAGTTTCCCCGTCATTTTTACACAACACATGTCGTGAGGGGCCTTGGATGCATTTTTTAGCCAAATTCTCTGCAGTTAATAGTTTACCTTGCACTAAAATCCACTAGAAAGTATTAACTTTAAGGAGGCCATCATTGTGCCATATGTTTCTCCATAAAAGTGTAGAGGGAGGAAGACAATACATCTGCAACAACTTATTATACCCAACCTTTACGTTGTACTCTTGATAAGGGGAGGTTGTCCATATTATGAAATATTTCTGGGTAACTAAGATGGGAGATTTCCCTTTTAATAAAGAGAACATTCTTTTTTCTGCCCTTCTAGATGTGGGTGAAGATCATCAAGTTTCCAATTTTGCCATAACCTTGTCTGCATATTCCATTCAGCGATGTCATGAAGGCTTGTAATACCTTTGATCTGCGTCCATTGTCTGAGAGTTTGAATACCATGTTGCTCCTCTAGAGAATCATATGCCATGATTTTATCTTCCTAGATCTTGATATTTTTCCCATTACCTGGTTGCCAGCTTAGATTGTCTAATGAGGTTAGCAGCTTCCTTGCATAATCGCCATATCTGTGATCCTTTCCCTTCCCAATTTAAATTTCCTATTTTGGATAAATTCCTTCTTCCAAAATACTTCATCCCTAAGGCAAATTTCCACCATTCCCTTTCTCCTGTGATTAATCTCCATACCATTTTAGCCCCCAGTGCCAGATTCATAAGATTCAGGTACTTGATCCCCAAACCTCCTTAGTCCTTGATTCGATTCTCCTGAAGCTATTATATTTGATGTGATGCTCCATCCTTATAGGAGCCATTCGTTATGTATGAGGAATCTGTCAAGATGGGTTGCTATATGGCTTAGGCATGTTATTTTGTTGGTCCATGTAAGCTTGCCCTATTTTGGAGCTATATCTAGTATGTCCCAATTTGAAATAAAATCTTCTATTCTTTCTCTAAATGGATCCCTAACCGGACTTCCACCTCTTTTCTCGGAGTTGTAGAGGATAGTGTTGAAATCACCCGCTACTATGCTTTTTATATGTTGATTATCCTCCTTGAAACTATTGAGAGTGTCCCAAAAGACTTGCTTCTCTCCATAGATCACAGGTGCATAAACATTGAAGAGGTTCAAAATACAACTGACGTCTTTATGTTTCAAGGCTGCGTAGACTATATTTTGGAGCATAAATGAATCTACTAGTTCAAAAGTTGTTTCTATCCATAGTGTACTTATACCTCCAGAGGATGCTTGTACACTGCAAGTTATCCTTGCACTGTCCCTCCATATACTACTTCCTAAAGACAACATTTGTTTTTATTCAAGCTTAGTTTCTTGGACGAGGAGAATGGTGGGATTTTCATCTTTTATTAAATCCTTTAAATCTCACTCTTTCTAAGTTCTACCTAAACCCCTACAATTCCAAGAAACTATATCATTACTTACCTGAATGGAGTTGGATATTTCCTCCTTCTAGCACCTTTGGTCTTCATTGTCCTTTCTCTATGTCTTGCTTGAGAGAGGAGGTGATTGAGGGATGCATTCCTATCCTTTGTTTGATTCAGCCTCTGTCTCCCTTGCATCTTTGTTGGTTGGCTAACCACATTTTTTGTTTGCTTCTAGATCACCTCCTTCCCATTCTGATGAACTTTGATAGTGGTGAGCTTGATTTCTAGTTAAAATACTTAAGGGGGTTGTTTGTTTTGAACTAGATTTCTCCTCATGTGAAGTTTGTAGTTTCTCTTTATCAATCTCTACTTTTGATACTTACAATTGTTCTTCATTTTCTACACTAAGATATGTTGTTTCCAATGCTTCCTTATTTTCTCCTTCATTTATATTATTTTCTTCTTCTGTTGTTATGTTTTATGGTATTTCTCCTTCCTCGGCTTCTTTGCCTTATTTTGACAAAGCATCAAAGGGATTTGTTGAGGTCGATGCACCACCAACTGGATCTGGGGGTGGCTTATTACCATTTCATTTTTCTTTTTCCTTTTTTGGAGCCTGGCATTGTTAATCAGTAGGTCTATTTGTTATTAGTTGTGATGGGGATTTTTTACAATCTCAGGAAAATGCCCATACTCATGGAAGATCTTTCATTTGAAAGGAATTTGCTCGTAGTCCAATGTTTGATTGTGGACCCATCCTTCACGAGTAAGGTTTATTTCACTCAGCAAGCCCTTCTCCAGATCCACTTCAACATAGATTCAGACACAAAAAAAATTGTTGACCTTTGGGTTCTGATCTATCTATATACCTACCCAGTGCGTTCCCTATGACCCTAAGGCAATCGTCGTTCCAACAAGGTAAGGGTAGTTGTGGAATCTTGACCCATACCGGGACTGCATATGGTATGGCATCTTCTGGATCAAAATCAAGATTCCATTGATTTAAGTATTTTCATCTTAATCCATAAAAATACAACCCACTTCAGAATATTAAATTTTTGTCTTCTCCAATCTGAAAAGGAAAGATGAAGAATCCTTTGTCGCATGCAAATACTCTGATTTCTCCCTTGATCAGTGGTTTCCATGATTTATCCACCTAGTACTCCATTGATTTTGGTGAGGGCCACATTCCTGTGAATTGGACCACCATTGCACACTCTAAAAAGGCCAAATAACTTCTTCAAAAAGCAGTTGGAGGTAGGTTGGGACTTCATCCACCTTCTTCACAAATCAACTATGCGATGGTTTTCCTTTTGGATTCTTCTAGAGGGAGGCTACCATCATCTTGAAGGCATCAATCACAACCGCAAGAAGGGGAAGGGGAGGGGCCCCCTATGTCTCCATTCATGTTATCTATGCAGGATCAGGGCATGGTGTTATGTTCATAGCGTTCAAATCAAGCAGGTGTGCATCTACTTCTCACGCCTGTATCACGGATCACAACTATTTGCATGCAGTCGGATCACAGTTGTTTGCATGCAGTCAGATCGCAACTATTCTTGGATTTCTATTAAAATGGTTATATATATATATATATTGGATGAGATGATTTCAATGTGATAATTTTGGTTTTTAATCAGATTGTTTTGAGGTAGCCACTGTGATTCAAACCATCATAGATCCATCTTAAATATGGCTCTATCGAGCACTGAGAGGGATCAAATCCTGAAGGTGCAAACCTTTCTTCAAATTTAGGACACTAAAAAGGGTTTGCACCTCAAGGGATTTGATCCCTATCTATGCTTGATAGAGCCAAAGTTAAGATGGATCTATGATGTTATAGATATAGATATATTCCTCTTTCAAATACCTTTTGAATTTCCTAATTTGAAATTCAAACAAATTTAAGTTGGCATGTTCTTTTAGACCCTTCAATGGGTATATTATATAGGAAAACCTTGTACTTATTAAATATGTATATGATATATATATTCCCTCTTCAAATACCCTTTAAATCGCCTGATTTAAACTTTAGACAAATTCAAGTTGTTATGTTCTTTTGGACCCTTTCAATGGGCATTGTTGTATAGGTGGACCTTATACTTGTTAAATGTGTATAAGGTATCATTTATAATTTCAACAAAATTTTAATTTGTAACATTTTGATTTATCCTCACATGAATGAATTTAGTCTCACTTGATTTGGATATGCTAAGGGTTATGTTCATTTTTTTAGAATGTGTGATTTTTGGCCTTTTTTCATATATTGAGCTAAGGGTTATGTTCAACTTTTTTAGAATGTGTGGTTTTTGGCCTTTTTTCATATATTTATTTGTAGATTGAAGCTCATTGACTTTTACACTAAATGATATGAAATTTTAACTTATAACACCTTTGAATGTCTACTTTTAAATGAATAAACTCTCATTAAATTGTCTATGAATAATATTCAAATATATGCAATTTATTATATCCTACTAGTTTATAAAAGGTCTTATTTCTAATACGGGGCCACAAAAATTGACATTAATGAGTGAGAAATAAAGTGAAACATCATAGAATTGAAATTAGTGTAGGGATAATTCAAAGAATACTCCCATCGATTAAAAAATATGTGTAATTGTAGAATTCATAGAGCAATACAACTTCGACTAGGCAACCTTCCCATACAAACCTTAATGAAAGTTCAACAAATAATATCCCAATGATATTCTCCCTCTTATTTATAAAACCATAACTCTTAAATCCTTCCTCTGAAAAAAAAAACTCTTAAATCCTAATTATTTAAATCTAAAATAAAATATCTAATTAAAAGCTACTAAAATTTATCTTAGAGGTATGTATCTATCTTAGATTTAGAATCTATCTTAGAGTTATGTATCTATCTTAGATTTATGTGTGCACAACTATTACATAACATAATAATGAAAAAAATAACATAGAAAATAGTTAAAAAGCGTCACATTGTATTAGGGTTTTGGGATTGGGATTATATTTGAATTTGAATTTGTAATGATTTTTATTTATTAACATAAATATAAAAAAGTATATATATTAAAAGGGTTGTGCATATCTATATCTATTCAGTACAAAGTAAGTTAAATTATAGGAAAAAGGAATAGATAGAAGAGATTTACAAAAAATGGCAACATGGTTGGTATCCAACTAAAACCTGTGAAGGAGCTCTTACTATTAACTGTAACTAGGGAAATGTAAACACGAACAAATTATTGGTTCAAAGATATACTAAAAAACATTGAAAGAATAGAAGAAATTATTTAGGTTTGCCATGGAAACCCAACAGGCTAGGTGACTGAAACATCTTCTACAGGTTGAGCCTCTTCACCAGGAGAATCCCGACAGTGATTGTATTGATTCATCCTAGCTAGCTTCAGCACTTCGTCCTTGATGAAGTCCACCGAGCCCATCAATTCTCTGAGATCTTTGTATTGGTCGTCGATGCGGGAGTCATGGCATCCAATCTGGTTGGACAAGTACATGATATCAGAAACCATGAACTTGACATTAGATTCCATAGTTCTATTGTCTTTAACACCCACCGCCATGAAATCAAAGAGTCTGCGTAGGTGTTTCTTGAGGTCATCTTGCCCAACTTTTAGAGCAACAAACCCATCACCTGCATCCCTTTTCTCCACAATGAGAGCACTTGTCCAAGAGGAAATACCTAAAACAAAAACCTGGAGAGAATCGGGCCTGAGGGAGTTGTCTACTTCAAGAGAGCCTGCTATGAAGGAGCCTAGGTGCGAATGAGGTGAGAGGAGGGGGACATTAGACTTAACACGGCGGTCCATCACACTTGTTCAAGATGCAGGCCAGAGCTGGCTCGCACTTGATGAGAGGGCGGGGAGTTAGAGTCGGTCAGTAGTGGAGGCCACATGTTCATGTAATTGACATTGGTTCGGACGGTGAGGAATGCGCATAACGTGGTCAAGGGAAGGGAAGCTTGACCCTCTGAGTTAGAGACTTTGGGCATGTCCATGGAGATGAACATTGGAGGTTTAGGGGATAAACTTGAAACCATCACCTTGTCCATTGTAAATCATGGTGCCTTGGGATAAAGAAGCGCTTGTGTTAGCCAATATGTCGGCTTGACCATTGTTTCCTCTAAGGATGTGGAAATACGAAACCTGGGGGGTATATTTAGGAGAGAAATCCGATCATAGAGTTTTTTGCAGTTAATGGATCCTTTATAGTATCCCAATTACATCTTTATAATGACTTGACGAGAGTCACCCAAGACAAGTAGTTTTGGAATGGATCCCTAGTCTATCATTTCTAGGCCATGAAGGAGCGCCAACCATTCAGCGTCATTGTTCATCTTGGTTCAAGGCCCCATGCGAAGGTTTTCACTATTTTTCCACTAAGATTGAATTGAAAATAATCACTCTCGCAACTCAATTTTTGCAATAATTTTATATAAAAATATTATTTCAAATGATTTTATATAGCTACTAACAACATTATTATAAGGAAGAGTACATATTAAGAAAACTACATAAAGGTTAATAAAAAAAATTAAAAATAAAGAAAACGATAAAGCATATAATAATTACATAAGAAAATTAATAACTTAGAATAAATAGTGAGTTTAAAATTTTCAATTTATACTGCACATAAGTCTTAATATTAAACATGATAGGTAATGCATCCCCAACTTCGACAATAAATTACAATAAGTTATATTTCTTCAATTTACAACGGACATAAATCATATCATTAAATATGATGGTTAATGCATCTAAGTTTTATAATAGAGTATTGGAAGCATTAATAGCATGATTAATTAAATAAAATGATTTTAAACTGCGAAAGTTAATAATAATAAAATTAGATAAAAAAAAAATTAATTTAATTTAATAATATAAATTATTAGAAATATAAATTTTATTATTCCGTGCTAAGGGAGCTATATACTTTTTCATGGAAAGTCAAAATGCATTGACTTGCTATTAGTTACACATTTTTTTTTAATGTTTTGCAAAATTTTAATATTAAATATATATATATTTTAAAATTAAAATAGATTTATGAATTTTTAAAATTCAATATTCTTATTTTTTCTAATAATTGGTTTAAAGCACTAATAATGAAACATAAATCCATACAAAATGATATTATTTATTAAAATCTAAAAATAAATAAATTTAATTTTTAAATTAAAATACTTAAAAATGAGTTGCTCCATTAAAGGAGTATTCTAATTATCTACTTAAAAACCTGCTAATAGTTATGAAAACTATTTTAAAAATAAATGATATTTATATTTTAAAATGTTTTAATTAATTAATATATTTTAAAAATATATTTGTGAGATGTAGAATAATTGGTGGTAGGGTATGGTTAAGACGTTCTCTATTTGAAAAGGTCTCTTGTTCTAATCTCGCTTGGATACCAAAAATCCAACCATGTTATGGGTTGGTGCGGTCTAGACTGAGTGCGACCCCTGGATGATTTTGATGGGTAGTCTCGCTTGGATACCAAAAATCCAACCATGTTATAGATTGGTGCGGTCCAAACCGAGTGTGACCCCTAAATGATTTTGATGGCTTAGATGCCAAGAAATTCCACCACTTTACCAACAACAAAAAATACATTTTAAAAATATAAATATAATTTTAAATTCTCAATTCTAGTTTGACCTTAACTACTTATTCTAATCATTTTCATCCTCATATACTATACGTAACACTATGTACATAATTTTCCAAGGAAAGTCCTTTCGTCTCTAGCCTTATCCCTCCAAAAATTCTCTTTGTTTTTCAACAACCAATTACCACCCAATGGCCTCTCTGCCTTGTTAGTCTAAATGGACTCACCTTCAAAAATATAAAAATATAATTAAACATTTTAGGCCAATAATAATAAAAAACTTAACTCACTTTCGCTATTCTAAAACTTAAAAGAAAAATTACATCACGTCACTTCTTTCGATTAATTTTGATAAGTCAACTGATTCTCTAAGTTGATTTAAGAGGATTAGAGATACTTGATTGGTGTGTGGGGATATGTTATTTTAAAAATTTTAAAAAGACTTTGTGGAGTAAATTATTGTTGTTGTTGTTTGGAATTTAGTAATGTGAATTTTGTTAAATTAATTATTTTTATTATTGAAATTGTAATTTTGATGAAAAAATGAAATCAATTTTGTTAGAAATTTGGTTTTTTATTATTCAAATTATAATTATAATTAAAAATGAATTTAATTCTTTAAATGATTTCAAATAAAGCTAAAAAACAATTTTTATTTAAAAATAAGCAAAATTTAATACAAATTCTTAATCATTTAATTTTAGAAGTCTAACTTCAAAAACTCAAAGCTCTAACCTTGACATCTACCTAACCTAAAAAAGTATAAACATTTCTTACCAATTACACTAACCTTGAAGATTAAAAAAAACTTACCAATTAAACTTGTAACATTTAACATATAATACCTTACTTTCTCACCGCTCCATCAAAAAAAACTTACCATTTAAATTTGTAACATTTAACATAGGAGTAACCTACTTACCCGACCATTTGCACCGATCGGACGACCTGGCTCGCGTGAGCGGTCACATCCGACGTTGCCGGTCATCCGATCGGTGCAAATGGTTGGGTAAGTAGGTTACTTCTTTAACATATAATACCTTATTTTCACCACTCCATCAGCTCCAAAAGCAATATCATCTAGGCTCCACCCGGAATAAATAATTATTTGACATGATTTGAACACGTGGATTCGTCTCAATGTATCTTTTTATCTCTTAAGGAAAATAAATAGACATAGACAGTGTAGATTAAAACCTATGCCAGAGCTTATTATAGGAATCTTTTAGAGGAGGGCCAGCTTGTAGGGTAATGCACGTTCATTTTTAGTGTACAAATTGCCGACGTTTTTTGTTTGCATTAGGTCGTGACATGCACCCCACACAACTACTTGACAAGGGTGCCATTTGTGGCCAAAGTATATTATTAAAAAATAAGCCAAAAGGTCTTCATAACATTGTCTTAAATGTATGTAATCGTTGTGTAATTCTGAGTGAGAAACTCGTTTTGTCCCATGACAAATGAAAAGTCACTCACATATTCTCATTAAAACCTCAAGTTACATAGTACACAAAAATAGTAAAATTTACTATTTAGCAATTGGAACTATTTTTGAAGTGATAGGTTAGACTTTGAAGTGACAAGTTGGGTAATTGGTCTTGGATCCCATTTTCCAACCTATCACTTTCAACATACTTCAAAAAATTTTACTATACTTTTAAATGAAACTTGAGCAATTGGAACTATACTTTACTTCAAAAAATTTTACTATACTTTTAAATGAAACTTGAACCAAAACTTTGAAGTGATAGGGTGCGTAATGTGGAACCACCTCTTAAGTGATAGGTTGGTAGTTGGACCTCGATGGCAATGGAACCCTCCTTTGAAATTACAAATAGGGAAATGAGACCTTCATGGTTCACACTGTTAGACCTATCAGTTTAGATATAGTGTGTGGTTCTAATTGTACAACCTATCATTTCAAAGATAGTGTTGTTCTCATTGCTCAACCTATCATTTTAGACATAGTGTGTCACTATGTGGTTTCAATTGCACAACCTATTACTTTAGAGTTAATACGTGGTTCCAACTATGCACTTGTCACTTCAAAGTCCCTATTGAATTGACATTATCCCCAATACACAATTTTGGTTCCAAATTGCCCAACTTGTCCCTTCAAAGTTTTTGAGGTGACATGATTGCTATTGCCCAACTTGGCACTTTATCGAGTGTGTCACTTCAAACTATATGTGGTGACATCGTTCTCAATGTCCAAATTATCACTTCAAAGTTTTGATCATAATTGTAAGAGGCCACATAGTTTTTAATTCCCACCCTATCACTTCAAAGTTCCATTATTTAAAAAGATCACATCGTTTCCAATGCCCTACCAATGTCCAAATTATTACTTCAAAGTTTTGATCATAATTGTAAGAGGCCACATAGTTTTTAATTCCCACCCTATCACTTCAAAGTTCCATTATTTAAAAAGATCACATGGTTTCCAATGCCCTACCTATCACTTTAAAGTTCCAATTAAAATTTAAGATGGACAATTTTTTTCCCATAATAACCATTCATGATCTACTTGTTTAAAATGAAAATGAAATTGTCCACTATCAAAACATTCACTAAATGTTCTACATTATTATAGATAGAGTGTTGTAAAACTTGTGTTGTTTCCCTTTAATAGCAAGTAGAGTCTACACCTCAATTAAAGGAAAAACTGTAGACTCCAAATTTTATTTTTTTTGCAAATTCATTTAGATTATTAAACAAACATAATTCTTAAATTATAAGTTTCATTAGAGAGTATGCCACATTCACATCTCCATAGGTTTTCCAAAATTCGCAAGCAATGAATATTGTGGGATTTTTTAACTAATAACTTCGATGTTGATCTTCCATAATGTGCACATCCCATTTATAAACTCCAAATATTTGCTAGTGTTGCATTCATTAGTTCATTGCATTAATAAGTTAAGTTGCTCATTCGGAAGCAACTTTGTGGAAATTTTTTAATACATCATACACAAGTACATTGACAAATCTGCATTGTGGGCACTTAATTCTATGTAGCTCATTTCCTTTTGGTGGGCTAGGCGGTGCCAAAATTTGTTTGCAAATGTGGTTGGTGGGGTACAAAAGCACTCTGCCAATACTGATATTGGGGATATATCACTTTGGTTGGTCATGTAAGTCATGTTTGGAATTTTCGATCTTTTGCCAAAATCTAGTGGGATTTTTGGGATGCAACCAAAGTTTGGTTTGCCTTGTTCTTTCCTAAAACAAAGAGACACCAAGATTCTATTGTTATAAGTATTTTCTCGAGGTGGAACACTTTTTCCAAGAACAAAGGTATACAATACAAAATATATAATCCCATCATGCGTGGAAACTAGTACAAAATATCCTTATATTAATTTTCATTATGTGCACTCATATTCATTGTAGTTTCATGTTTGGACTTTTCCATTTTTGAACAAAATCTAGCAAGAATTCTCGAGTGCAACAAAAGTTGGATGCATTTGTTCATTCCTGAAGTGAAAGAACATCAATATTTTTTTTCTTTGTTCTTGATTGCAAGCATTTATGTTCAACAAAGTTATTTCATTTGTTCATCTAGGTTGTTTCATCATGGGGGCATTATCTCCACCAAATCATCTAGGATTTTGAAGAAACTATCTTCCCTCTTGCAACTTCTTTCTCCATTAGTACTATATTGGATCGATTATTGCAACTTCTTTCTTGCAACTATCTCTCTCTCGCACACACACATGAGCTCTCCCCATCTTCTTTGTTAAATCTCCATTTTCTTAGCTAAAATGAATATTTGGTTGAGAACTAGATGTCCTTACAACATTATTTTCTCAATGTAATGCATTATGCAATTCAAAACACTCCAAAAGCCATTTTAGAGAAGACATTAAATTCCCCACCATAAGCAATTGCCATAAATGGCTAATCCCCAAGTGTGATGATAAATTCTAAAGGCCTTCAACTTGAATTACTAAACCACACTATTAATGAAGTTCCACCATAATTGAAAATCAATCATTTTTCTTTGGATATATATATATACACACTTTAATGGTTGTTTTGTTATTTGTTAGCTCAATTTTTCCTTGATCACTATATCGAGAGCATTCTTTGTTTCTTTTTCCTCTACATATGGTTAGGGTCATTCCCATTGCTCATGAAATTAAGATCAATTTAGTTTCACAAATACCATTGCTCATGAAATTAAGATCAATTTAGTTTCACAAATACCATTGCTCATGAAATTAAGATCAATTTAGTTTCACAAATACCATTGGTATGTCAAACTAAATTTGACTAAACCATTTTCACAGTTTTAAAGTGCCTCATTTTCTACTTGAAAGATTTAGTATATGGTTTCTTGATTTTAATCTTTCATATTAAGATACATATCTGCAAAAAATGTCTTTACTGTTTGTGGCACTTCCTAATGTTTTAAGTGTCCTAGAATGAGGACTTCAAACAAGTGATTTTTCCACTGATTCACTAATATTGAAATATCGACTGTCGAGTTTGAACTTCTCTATTTGTGTACTCTAACTAAATGGTTTTCTTCAGTTATTCTCTAATGTTTGAGAAGCTTTATCATTGATTTAGATAGTTAATAAAATAAACCCCTAACGCATTTGTAACTTGAGACCTACAAAACATATCCAATGAAAAGAAATACATCTTTTTTGTTGTTTTGAACCAGAATTTACTGTAACAAGCCACACCCATAACTTTCTTCTAATAGCCTTAGCTACATATTGTCTCAAAATAACTATGTAACATTTTCAAACCATTTTCTATGATAAAATGATTCAAGTTGATTCCTGGTAAGATTCAAGTTAATTCCTAGTAATATTAAAACAAGGTAAAAAATGTTGTGCTAGAGATTTTCATTATCATTCCATTACAACGTTCAAAGTCTTTTATTACACTGCTTCTTGTTTTAACTAAACCCACAACTATGTATTAGGACCACAACTATGTATTAGGACACTCGCAGCTAGCGAATGTCAATAGAAATTAGCGATTATATTCCATTAAACTAATTCATTATTTTTGCATAACTTTCAATAACATTCATGATGTATTAATAATTATAAAAAAACATCATATAAACCACTTAATTGAGTTAGTAAAGTGTCTACACTTCATCGCCAATATAAAGATGCATGCACACAAACCTTAGTAGCATACTCAAATGCAAACTAAAAAACTTTACATCCAGTATATTTCCACATAGATTTTCAATTGCAAAGTCAATATCTCATAAGTTTTCAACTATCATCGGCTAGATCCAAACAACACTCACTTGCAAACGCATTGCCGGTTGGCATCATTCGCTACAAGACATACAAGATCCAAATTAAAATAATTTAACATTTAGTACAACAAATAAATGACAATGATTTTTCAATAATGGCTTCACATAACCAACAAAATAAAATCTAACACAAAATGATGGCATATAATGTAAAGGCACAATGTAACGATAATTTTAATGCAAAAAATAAACAAAAGCATGGTACCTAATGCGATCTTAGGCTTCATAATCGAGACCAAAATCCCCCTGTCGTGCAGATGCACATGTAATTTCAGCGTGGTGAATCCCATTGTAATGAAGTACAACGACCAAAAGACGATGACCTGAAATCGATTTGAATTTTAAGTAATTTAAAACAATTCTATAGGATAGCCGTATCGATTTTGACAACCTTCAATCCTTATTGGATAGCCGTATTGATTTTGACAACCTTCAACCCTTTTTTGTAATTACGTTGAAGGCGTTGAACAATAGAAACATAGTCTTGCTACTGCAGCTTTGATTCCTCGTCGATATGGCGAATGGGATTAGGACATGTCTCCTATGACGTGGCACGTTTCATTAGAGGAAATTTGAGGTCTAAAATGGGCCTCCTAGGAAAAATGATAAAATAATAGTTATTAATTTTGGAGGAAGAATGAAAAAAATATTTTTTTTCGTATTTTCGACATATATCCTTGTGTTTTTACTCAAATTCTGAGCGGGAGAGCTCGTTGGATGTGAAATTTAATTTTGTATCCAACGAGTACCCACACTGCATGCTTTTGATGGACCCTGCTACACCAAAAACAAAAAATGCCTGAAAAAATGTGATGATGATGCTTTTGATGGACCCCGCTACCCCAAAAACAAAAAATCCCTGAAAAAATGTGATGGTGACGTCATCATCACATTTTTTCAGGTATTTTTTGTTTTTGGGGTAGCGGGGTCCATCAAAAGCATGCAGTGTGGGTACTCGTTGGATACAGAATTAAATTCCGCATCCAACAAGCTCTTCCACCTGAAATTTGAGTAAAAACACAGGGAGATATGTCGAAAATACGAACAAAAAAAGTAGTTTCTTTTATGACAAATATGTCAATTCAACCATTATGGTTGACTCATTTTATTGAAATTCTATTGGTTCTTGAATTCCAACTCACAAAATTTATTGTTGGTGCATTTTCTTATAAGGCCCATTTTAGACCCCAAATTTCCTCTAATGCCTGTAAATTTACGACATGGGATTAAGAGAATGCTTTCAAATACTCAATGCAGATTGTAGGACACTGGATAACGTCGTCACTTGCCAATGACGAGGCAACCATCAAGTGCCAGCTCATGAACAAAGGTAGATCCTCCAATGCCCTAATTTCTTTGACTTATACAGATGTTTTTCAACTCTCATAGGGCTTGGTTGCATTGATAACAAATGGGTTGTGCTTTATTTGTTGAGGGCCATTTTCTAAGACCCGAGAAAAAGAAGGTTGAAACCTGGGGGGAATTCGGGAACTTCACCTCTACAATCTCAAACTCGGATTCCATGGGGGGGTTCAGGTTTTTCCCCGAGCAACATTCATGTGGAAAAAAATAGGGTAAGGAATAAGCAGATTCAAGTTCTCAAAACCCTAAGACCAAGAGAGGGTGCCCGCGGGCAGGGTGCTTATGTTGTCCAAGGACTTGGTGCATGCCAAGGTAGCGGCTCTGCACGAATATGCCGAAGTTTCCTAGGAGGAGTCCGAGGTCACCAAGAGTGCATTGGTTAAGGACATCTTGTATGCCTTCTAGGGTATTAAGGGATAGTTCGTTAAGTTTGATAAGGATATGGATTGTTTTGTGATGTTGGGGTCCTATAGGGTGTCGAGGAGAACACGGTGTCTGGTTCAAAAATTGTGTGAATTAGGTTGGATTTATAAGAGCATGAAGGAGTATGTTTATGAGAGTGTGGAGGGAAGGCCTATTGAGACGATTGGTATTGTGGGGCAGGATTTATGTGCAGCATTGCGTGAAGATCTCTCGGATTACTATAAGTTGTAGGCAGTGTTAGAGGGACAAATGAATAATCTGATACCGGCCATGGTTGAGGGGAAGGAACTTGGGAATTATTTTTTGCTGCGGAGGTTGATGGTCTAGCTTGTAGATTCGACTGTGAGGATAATATTGATTTTTTTTTGTTGATGAATATAAGAATTCGAGAGGAGCGGCCATGGCTGGCGCAATCCACATGCATCCCCAGTATGGCAATCTGTTGGTTTGGGATTTTATGCGAAGGTTGCTGACAAGGGTTTGTTCTCTATTTTTTGAGATGGTGAGGAGTTGGGTTCTGGAAGGGGAGTTGAATGATATATTTTCTGAGTTTTTTGTGGTCGGGCAAGCGGTGAAAGCGGAGGCCTTATGGCAAGATGGGTACCAACTCCACAGTGGTATCTTTCCATCTTTCATACTAGATCCTCTTGCAAAGAGAATTTTGAGGATGAGGAAGTCGATTAATTTCCTCCACGTTTTTTACAAAGATCAGGGTTGGGCAGATGCATCTATTGAAACTGTGTCTGCAATAGGAACCTCGATAAGGAGGGGCAGTCTTGGTTACGAGGAAATTGAGACACTGGAAATCTTGGTTGTCAAGTAACCATTCTTTGATACTTTTTCCCTTTCGTTTTATCATCTTGCTTTTACTAGTCTTCATTTAGGTTGTTGTTTTCTTATAAAATTTTGGCCACCTAATCAAAATCACAGTTTATTACACCATGTACTATTTTAGACAATAGTTGTGCTAGAAAAACATTCTATTATTATTTCAATGTCTTTGAATTCATAAAATTTCCACAATGGGAAATTTAATTCTTGGAACTTTTAATTTTAGTCGTTAATTTGTGGTCCACGGATGTAATTTATACAATCCCTTTAATGATCTTAAAACAAAAATATATTATCTTGCAGATATTTGACAGTGGATTTATTGTTGGTTTGAATTGCTATATGTTTAGTCTGAATTTGACAATTTCATTTTGCAAGTTGTTCATAATTGTTGTTTCCAACAAAGTTTTCTCCAACAATTAAAACTGGAACAACTCGTTAACATTGTAATCAGATACACGCACCCCTTTTCATGGATTCATGTGGAACAATTCTCAATTTTTATTTTTCCTCTATGGATTTATTACAAATTGTTCCACATGAATACTTTAACTCATGTTTAGGGGTTTCTAAAGGCATTTCACTGTTGAGTGAAGCTCGTTTCTCTCCAATTGAAGTGTTACACTAAGAGAACATCAAAGGAAACTAAGAATCACTTGAAGAAAACCCTAAATGTTGACTTAAGACTTCATGCGAGCTCTCTTACGACAATTCAAGATTTTGGGGTAAATGAATCTTAGCGAATACCTTTAAGATAATATGAATATCGCTATGGGTGATGTGAGTAACCTTTTGGTTTTGAATTACAACCAAAATCCTCTTCAAATGCGTTGATTGTCACAATTACAACCAAATTGTAGTCCTTTTAAGGAGAATTTGGAGAAAGAGTGATTTAGGTTGCAAAAAAGGACAATTTTATAAACTATGTAATGAAAAACATAATTAGAAATGATAGTTATATACTCTTACAACTACCCATATCATGTTGAACAATTCATGTGGAACAGTTCATATAAAATTGTTGGAGTTAAAGAGAAAGTTGGAATTCATATAATCATTTGCTTCGGTACTAGAGTTTGCAAAAAAACCTTATCTCTACAAATGATGATTCAACAACGTGCTTTGCAAGCTTCACTTGAAGCACAAGGTTACTTGAACTCGGTGACAAACATATATCATAGTCCCAAAGATTGAGAAAATGGTAGGAAACTTATAACGTGGGATGAATAATGCAATATTTGTTTTTGCATGGGAATTGGAATCTAGACAAATCTAAACATGGTGATGAGGTTGGTCTTTGCTTTCATGTTTGTTTTGCGCTTAAACTAAACAATTTTTTTCCCCAAAAACACATTTAATTTGTTGGGACGGGAAATGATATATTTATCTTTTGTTCAAACCTTTTGATTTGTGGTCTAATGATTTCAATATGCATTTTTGTAGCATGTTAAGTTTTGGTATCGCTCAACAGATTTTCCAATTGTTTATATTGATAAAGATCAAATTGTTGTAAATCTAATGAAGAATGGACCCATTTCAGGTACTTCATATTATGTGCCTATTTCATTGTTACTTTCTTATAGCATTATCACACTTCTATTGGAGAAAACCTATCCAAATTAGCAAGGACTGATTTCTATCTGCCAATGACATTGAAAAGTAGTACATTGACATCAAGGGAAATTTGCATTTTTTTTAGCTAAGTCTAAGAGATTAAATTTTGATTGCTTTATAAGTTTCAGC
The DNA here is from genome assembly GCA_001517045.1 of Pseudotsuga menziesii. Classification (NCBI taxonomy): domain Eukaryota; kingdom Viridiplantae; phylum Streptophyta; class Pinopsida; order Pinales; family Pinaceae; genus Pseudotsuga; species Pseudotsuga menziesii. The sequence continues at coordinate 78,538 of LPNX010995960.1, read as the reverse complement.
TTGCCATGATGATCTGTAAGTCACAGCTAAAAGTTTCCGTGTAATGTTATGTTCAATTCTGTAATTGATCATCATTTTCCAAGAATAGAAAAGTCATACAATCATTTTTGCCAAAATGAACAAGTAATACCCATGCAGAGAATTAAGATCGATCTTAATGAATATAATGAAGATGATGATGTCATGGGCGCTGTTCATACGAAGAGGTTGCAAATCCTTAATATCGAAGGTTCACTCCTACAACGCATTTTGAATAAGTAGGATTTCTGAATAAGTAGTTTGCATTTGCCAAATAAAATTTAATTTCCGAACTCTAAAGAATATATGTTATTTAGTTCATGGTACTTTGCAATACCCCCAAGACAACATTATTTTATTTAATATTTCTAAAAATCATTTCGAAAAAAATTATTTTTGTAAGAGTTAATTAAAAACTCGAAAAATACTCACAAGAGGTGTGAGTGGCATTTTGCACAACAAACTATTATTTTATTTTAAATAAAAGGAAAATACAGTTGGAGAATTCAGTTACATGAGGGGACACCACCATGGCACGAGAGAACATGTGTAAGAAAGCAAGAGAGATATTTACCAATCAAATCCAATCTAAAACTCAACAACCAGGCAAGATCCTAAATAATATGGATTTATGGATTGATTGGAGATTTGATTTAGGATGGCATAAGACCTGCGCAAAAGATATATATATTGGTGCACTGGGATAGCACCAGACCACATGTTGTGCATGGAGAAACCTTGTTGTGAGTGCATGTGTTGAGTGCTTCTCTTTTTTCATGAGTCCATCGTTGAGCTTGTTATGGACTCGAGGAGAGAGTGTCGTGTGGAAGCTCTCGCTTGCTGGTTCTGTGCATGGTGGTGATCCAGATCGAGGGTGGAGTTGTAATCGTAGTTTTTCTGTCCTCTCCTATGGTTGGGAGGAATTGATTCTTTAGGTGTCTTTTCAGCATTATATTCAAGTAGGTGGCTCTAACCTCCCTTATACAATTTCTGGTGTATATTTTGGGGTTGTTGCATTATGGTATCAGAGCCCATGTTAGAACTCTCAACCTTAAGGGATCTTCACATGTGTTCTGAATCTATGAGATTTTTTTATGAGTCGGTCGTATATCATGATGAATAATTATTGAGCTAGATTGTTTTACAAAAAAATTGATAATTACAATCGGATTCAAATCCCAAACTCTGCATATGATTCCTTGTCTGCGATTTACACTTGTTTGACTGCATTTTACATATGTGTGACTATGATTCACATATGTATCTCAACATACTTATTTAACTGCGATTTACACTTATTTGAATTCGTTTTACCTTTGTGTGACTATGATTCACATCTATATCTCTGTATACTTGTTTAATTGCATTTTACACTAGTTTGATTGTGATTTACATATGGAAGTATCTTTGTGTTTAATTGGTGGCATTCCAACTTTATCTGCATTGGATATCAATTATATATCTGCACCGATCCATCCTCTATATGTGATTTTCCCTCTCTGTGTTTTATTGGTTGCATTCCAACTTGATTTGCATTGGATATCAATTATAGATCTGCACTGATCCATCCTCTGTATGTGATTTTCCCTCTCCGCGTTTGATTGGTGGCTTTCCAACTTGATCTGCATTAGATATGAATTATAGATATGTACCAATATATTCTTTGTTGTGTTTAATTCTAATATGTGTTGTTATTTTTTGATATGTAGAATTATGTAAAACTATAAACACAGATCCAATCTATATTAACCCAGCTATGCATTTGTTTTCCAAAACGTTTATGGATCTATAAAAGATATAACAATTTAACTCAGAATATCAGATCTGATCTGTATAACCTAGGTATGCATTTGATGTTTTCTACCAGAGGATATATTGTTTGTTTGATGTTCACAGTCGCAGTTAAAACTATGGAATGTTTCCCCAATGTCTTTATTGATATGTACATATCTAAAATCTGAAATCATTTCCTCAATATCTAAATTGATATATGATCTATACTCTTCCCATGTCTGTGTTTGATGATCATCACGCGTGGGAAAGTGTCATTGCCTGCATTTCAGATATGGAAATGTGTGTTAAGCCAGGTCTGCGTTAAACTCAGATCCTTGGCTATGTTTTGTCTATGAGTACAGATCTGTATGTGTGTGTTTTCCCCAATGTCGGTGTTTGGTCGATGGTATGCATTATTTACAGATCTAAAAATTTCTGCATTATGATCTCTTATAGTCTACGTGTGGATCAAATTCCCTGCATATGATTGTTGGTGTGTGGATCGATTTCGTTGTATGTGGATGGATTTCCCTGCATATGATTTATGGTGTATCAAAGGATCAAGCAGAGCAAATATTTGAACAATTGTGTATCACATATTCAAGTAAAGTGAGTGGATGTGGTGATTGATTAATTGAATAACACGTGGAAGATTGGCGGTGGTGGTAGGAGGAAGTGGGTACTTGGGATTGCATCTTTTGCATTCCCTCACAACACTTGCAGATAATATGTATGATATCACCTTCACTTATCATTCTCACTGCCCCTCCTCCAACTCTTTTTGATTTCATTGGTCCACTCCTTTCTTTCAAGGTGTATTTGCAGTTTGGAGAAGGCTTGGATCATATCTCTGAAACCTTGGGTCAGGTGGGTAAACCGTCATTGTTCTGATTGACGATTTCACTCTAACATGTAGCCATAGGAAACATGTAATGTGGGTATCCACTGTATTTTTAATAGACCAAGGTTGAAAGGAATAGATAAAAAACCCCTAGCTAGATTTAAATGTGTAGAAATCAATGTGCCTATCATAAGCAATATTTTTGGCATCTAAGTAATTAAGTTATTTGATCATACCATCAAAATATTGAATTTGACTTTCTTGAATGAGAGGTTGTTCACAAACATTTTTTAGATTAGCCAGAGGATTTCGGCATTTGTAAAAGGGCCATTGAAGGGATCAACATGTGCTTAAAACTAGATTCAAAGTTCTTATCAAAAGCCGGTATTAAGGATGCATCTTTTTTATGACCGGATTTGTTTTGTTTTCAGTTATTCTTTTGTATTGAACTTGCCTCAGAGGTTCGATGGGGTTATCGATTCTAGCCCCATGTTGTTGTTAATTGTGTAGCCATTTATGTACTTGGTGCATTTGAATTAAATCATTCTGCAGCTACAACTTTTGTTGGTTATCACAAAACCAGAATTTATTTCAAAATATACCATTCCTCAATTAGGGTTGGGAATTTTCTATTTTATATTCCAACCCTAATTGAGGAATGGTATATTTTCTTATATGAAGAAAGAAAAATAGAAGAATTGTAAATTTGATATGTACATTATATATGTTTTGCATATAGTAGAAGAAGATGTTTTACACACGTTTGAGGGAATGCATAGTATATTATTTTTGAAAGAATATGTTACATATGTTTTATAAACATAGTATGAAATTGCATTTTAGGTAGCTTGCATATGCTAAAAGGACTACATTTTATATATCTTACGTGTATTGGAAGAATGGTACTTCATACACTTAGGAATGTTACTTTTAAGTATACCTTAAATGATTCATAAAGATCTCATCCTTATAATTGATAAGATTGAAAGGGTCCCATCATTTATGTGCTAATTGGAATCGGAATGGTATTAGGTAATTTCTAATTTAAACTACTTTAGAGTCATGGGATTCTATGAACTTACTTATGTTATTCTAGTCTAAACATGGAAGGAAATTATTATACTTATAGAATTTGAAGAATGTATTGGAATATAAATTTTATATGTTTCTCTACAACTTTTATAATGCTTGTGAGGTTTTCGAAAAATGTCTTTTAGTTGTATCATGAAGACCATCTAGAATCTGGATGGTTAGAATTAGAAATGCCAAGTGCCTTTGGCAGGTACCAAAGTTTATTTTCACAATCGATCCTATTCTTCTTCATAAAATGCATTTTTAGTACTAGAAAACTTAAGACAATTTAACACGTGTTGTTGACTTCAATTAATTTACTATGTAAATGCGTTCACACTACATACTCTGCAAAACATTTAAAGACTCTGCAAAGCATTGACCCTTGTACTAGGCATGAATTTTGCAAGTGTGAAGGACATCAGCCCTAATCCAATAGAAAGAAACTCTGAGTTTATTATGTATGTGCTAATACAAAATAATATAATTTCAAATTTTATTGGATTTAACACATGGAGACTCATGTTTGTATGTGTAATGATTTACTTTACAAGTATTTATTACAGACTTCAGATTTGGAATGTAATATCCCGATTTTGACCCCTATTGCATTAAAATTGTACATGATGTAAATATCATTATTTAATCATGGTGAGGAGCTCAAGGCCAAGGCCCCACCATGGATTCAACGTTTTATGTATGGAAAATTAAAATTGATGCCGATGGTTATCGTGCTAGCCAGGCATAGTAAAAATTGAGACATCATGTAAATATGCAATTAATAAAAATACCCACAACTAGTTATAAGTCACTGCAAAGTTCCCCCAACTAGGTATGAGGTTAATAGTAGTCCGACCTAATGAACTCGCATACGCACAGGTATGTTCTATACTCTGTGAAGAATTTACTTTTTGAATGCAAAATTTTGTGTTTATTTTGTGTGTACATAAATAGAAATGCTTAAATAAATGCATTAAGAGTGGAGTTGTGCTTGAAGATAGACAATATGATATATTTGCTTTTTACCTCCCAATATATAAGGGTTAAATGTGGTAATAACTAGTGAAGTTTTATACCCTATAATTGGAATGGACACTATAATAATGCTTAACTAAGTTGTAGTTGGAACCTATAATGTTATGAAGAAGACATAAATAGGATGTTGCCGATATTAGTAAGATGTCGATATTTGCTCGGGGTGATATGTAAAATGTTTAGAATCTTAAGATAATGATTGACATGTTTACCTTCTTGTATGTGGAAGAGGAAAAAATATGGTTACAAGAAAACATGTATGCATTTATGCATTGCTTGATTGCACTACATTACAAAGATTGTCAAGGAAGTGTCGTTACAAAGATTGTCAAGGAAGTGCAACCAAATTTAAAAGTTGCACAGGATCGACAAAAATGTTACGTGGATTTAAAATGAACTCCAATAGAGTTCAACGTTGGTGATCACATATATCTAAAGGTAAATTCGAATAAGAGTTCTTTGAGTTTGGGAAGGTATTCCAAACTAGCGCCAAGGTATTGTGGACCATTTGAAGTGCTAACTAAGATAGGGTTGGTAGCCTATCAACTTGCACTTCCACCTAATATAAAAGTACATGATGTATTTCATGTTTCATTGTTAACAAAATATATACATGATGCTACTCATATAATTGACTGGAAGATGATTCAGGTAGAACCCGAGGGCGAGTTCTACACCAAACCTTTCTGCATTCTAGACAGGAAGGAACATATGCTCCAGAATTGAGCCATCCTTCAAATAAAAATGCAATGGAAGCACTTCAGCCATGAAGATGCAACTTAGGAAATGGAGGATAAAATGTGGGAAGCATATCCCTCCATGTTCCAGAATGAGCAAGGGAGCTCAGAATAAAAAGAACACCGAGGACAGTGTTAAAAATAAGTGGGAAAAAAATGTAATACCTCCATGACATTGCTTTTATTTTCATGTTTTGAAAATTATTTTTATTATGTAATGAGTTATGAAAATAAAAAAAAGATCAAATGACATTTGCACAACAAACCTTTTATTTATTTATTAATAAAGAAAATAACACTTGGAGAACTCAACTACATGAGGGGACACGAACCATGGCACCAAAGAAACATGTGTAAGCCACGGGGGATTCACTTGTTGACCAATATCCTATCACGTTAGTTCATATTGTGGGTTTTAAAATTATCAAAAATTGAACCAATATATTGCAGGTATTGGGGGGATGAGGGGTTTAAGGTGGGGGTAGGTAGGGTGGTTTATAAGGATTGAGGTATAAAAAGGGGTGGGGAGGAGGTTTTAAGTATTGGGAGGGGGTTTCAACAAAAAGAGTTTGGGTCAATATCTCTAGAAATTAAGGGTATTCTTTAATATCACATGATCGCACGTGCTATGTGAGAGGTTCACTAAGTGAATTCCCTGTGGTGTAAGCAAGCTAGTGTGATTGATACCAATCAAATCCAATCCAAAACTCAACAACCAGACAAGATCCTAAATCATAGGGATTTAAGGATCTGATTGGAGATTTGATTGGGATGGCATAAGATCTAGGCAAAGCTATTTATATGAGTGCACTGGAATAGCACGGGATGTCGTGTTGTGCATTGGGGAAACGATTGTTGAGTGCACGTGTTGAACGTTTTTTCTATTTTATAAGCCCATCGTGAAAACTTGTTACAAACTCGAGGATTGAGTGCCGCGAGGAAGTTACTTCCTGTGCTGGTGGATGGTTGGTGATCCAGCTCGAGGGTGGAGCAGAGCAAACCGTTGAGTTGTTGCCTCCTATGGTTGGGAGGAGTTGATTTTCCAAGGGTGTTTTTTCCTTGGATTCAAGTAAGTAGATCTGATTTATTTTCTCATATACTTCAGCTTGACTTATGGTTGTTTGCTTACCAATGAAATGAACAGTAAATGGGATATTGCTAGATCTTTAAATTGTACTTTATGAAACTATGATCTGTGTGTATTTCGTCGAAATCAAGTATCTAGCAGCTACACGTTTTCTTTAAATCTAACGAAACTTTTGGGACGAATCATAGAAATATTGGTTTAAATTGTTACATAGAGTTTATGTGAATGAATTGGTTCTTAATTTCGAGTTGAAGAGTCTTTCGTTTAAATTGTCTTATGGATCTGTATTATATATATTTTTCTTTTAATATAAAGGCCCATATCCGTCTCTATCAACATATTTAAACCAAGATCTGCTTTGTAATGCATGTTATCAGGGTTTCGACATCATTCATCTGCTTACGGGAGTCAGTCCCTTGCATGGTTTATACCTAACATTAGCCCATACTCTTTCTAAAATTTCTTTTGCATGATCAATAAAATATCTTGACAGGGAAAACAAACCCCTTGTTTGTGTTTCTTTGAATAAATAAATTTTTTTTGATGTATAGTATTATGGGGCTGTTACAAACTGATTCTCCAGGTGTCTTTCCGCCAATATCTTCAAGTAGGTGACTCTAACTTCCCTTATATTTGTTTGTGTTTCTCTTATTGATGCAGAAATCTCTGGTGTATATTTTGGGGTTGTTGCATACTTTTTGTAGATGCATACGTTTATTCCAATTCAGTTGTAGCATTTAATTTTTTATTCAGTTTGTGGGAGCATGTTTCAGAATTTTCATTCATTAACATGCCTATATTGTGCTTGTATCTACATAGATATGAATTTGCTATTGGGTTTATGTTAACTCATTATTTAATTCCAGGAACATACTATGTTAAAAAAAATTTGTATTGCAATTCTAATGTGATTTCTTTCTCCGCAGGTATCAAAGAACAACTGCAATTTCTTCAGGTGAGGATGCTAATCTTATTAAAGACCATCATTATTATATTCAGATTTGAAATGTCTTTTGCTAGATGTGTTTGATATGATCATTATGTGTTTCTTGTGGAGTTGCTTCAATCAACTATGCACATCTATCTGTAAGTCAGATGCAGCAATTTCTCAAAGCATAGGATTTAGAAAAAAAATTACAATCTGGAAAAAGGGAAAGGGTTAGTGCCATTTTGAAGGAGGAGGATACAATGTTCATTTACCTTAACTCCCTATGCTGGCCTAAAATGTTTGCAACACCATCTTTTTCTAATGAATCCTACATGGGATTATTGTTGTTCATTTTGTACTTTGATTCGTATAAACTATTTTGTCTTTTAATAGTTGTTACAACATCAGTTATAACAATACATTGGAGACTTGTTTTTTATGAGATTAGTTTCTTCCATGCCATGCCAAATTGTGATGTGATGTTCATTGTACAACCCAATTGGCATTGCTCTCTTTTTGAAAAGCAAAGAGACATAGGCTAAAATATGCGATGAGTACCCATTCTAAGTTGTAATGTGATGTTAATTTTAAAGCTCAATTGGAATAGCTCTCTTTTTGAAAAGCAAAGAGACATATCTTGTCTATGCTATGATATCTCATACTTGCTATTTTTTTTTAAAGTGTTAAGTTCAATAAACTTGTTATATATTGTGATTTGGACTATTCTCTATCTTTAGAGAAATTGCAGTGTTCCATTTTGTTGTGGTATTAATTGCACTATTCCATTTATCAATATATTGTTGTTTGAATGAAATGGTTATAAAGGTCTTTTTTCGTAATAGTTAAATAAAAATGTGATTATTAGCTATATGTCTCTCCCTTCCCATTTCAAGTTGATTTCTTATCTTTTTGCAAGTGGTTGTCTGGTTTTATAACCTATCATTCCTATATAAGTGTAGCTTAATACTTGTTCCTTCAATACAAGTTATAATAAATATTCTACCTAGAATTTTAATGTTGAGACTGTTTTCACATTTTTAATCTTTCAAGCACTTTACCCACCTGAAACTTTTTAGTTTCTATGAATTTTTTTTCATGTCAAAATTTATTGACTAGTCTTCTTGAACATGGTTATGCTTGTTTCTAACTTTCCAGATGTTGGTCCTCTGGGCTTTCCTTTGCACCTCTTGGGGCAAATACTAGTTATTATCATACGACCTTGGAAACGCTAAAGCTGAACCCTTTTTGTTGTGAAGTCATATTTACAAGTAAGCTCGCCTGTAACACGCTTGGAGTGGAATTTTCACCATCATGTAAGGAGGCTATGGTCAGCTCCTTCGTTCTTGATGATATCATATAAGTGGAGAACATACAAACATTGGAGAAGAACAAAGACAGGAGGATTCGTCATCCTTACCGCATGATTATGTTAATGTGATGCATTTGGCATGTGAAAACCCTCCATACATGATCCCAGGTTGTGGCTCAAGTCTCACACGTAAGATCTCACAGGCCTTTCTCTTTCAAATCATAGCATTAATTTCAGAAATGTTAATGTCAAAAGCAATTTGGTCTTAGTCTTACCTGTCCAACAAGTATGATCTTGATTTCAATAAGCTTTGTGATGATTGTTTCTTTAATAAAGCATTAAAAATTGTGATGATTGTTTCTTTATTAGAGCATTATAAATTACAAGAACTCAAGCGTTACACAAACATGATGAATTCCATTGAAGATTGTTGTACAAAACAACAATCTATCAACGAAAACAATTTTTATTTTGATTCAGGGGTTCTGTTTATTATATTGATTTACTATGTTTGTTATTTCAGCCAAAAAGTCACTTGAAAAGATGTTACAGTAGCTTCAATCATGGTCCTTTGGAGGTACTCGGATTCTTTTGGTGTTGTAGGGCTGCCATTTGAATTGAAATTGGGAAAAAATACTTGTGTGTAAGGTTGTTGCATCAGCAAGAGGCAAGGGAGTGTGGGAAAAAATACTTGTATGTAAGGTTGTTGCATCAGCAAGAGGCAAGGGAGTGTGGGAAAAAATACTTGTATGTAAGGTTGCTGCATCAGCAAGAGGCAAGGGAGTGTAGACAATGTTTTTCCATAAATTTCAACTTGGATTTGTATTTGAGGAATCGAGAAAGTATTAGTTTAAACATGTTATTGGATTTGTATTTGAGGAATCGAGAAAGTATTAGTTTAAACATGTTATAAAATGGTTGTTTTTTGGAAATAAATATTTTCAATTTACAAATCTAATAAAAATCATTTTGAATTGACAGAATCATAAATATTATATATTGAAATAAACAAATGAAACTTATATAATTGTTGCTTTTCTCATTTTATTTATAACCTATAACACTGATTGGTTAAAATAAGTCCTTACTCCATATTTCAATTACATTTATATAATTGTTGTTTTTCTCATTTTATTTATAGCCTCAAACACTGCTTGGTTAAAATAAGTCCTTATTCCTCCATATTTCAAGTACATTTAGATATGATATATTGCTAACTGAAATGTAGTTAATATGTTGATTTACATTGAAGCATTGTAATATTAGTGCTTTGGCAATAATTTGTGAGATCAATAAGCTTTTAAATTACAATGCATAGGTAAATATGAAAAAGTCACCTTAAACATTCAAATTGTTGTACTTGTAATTTATGTTCAACATTGTTTTTGTACATTGACAACTCATTTAACATCATAACAACAAGATATTAAAAAGATAATATCTCAAAATTGTTTTATACATTAACAATTCATTTAATATCATAACAAGAAGATATTAAAAAGATAATATCTCAAATGGTTGTACTTGTAATTTATGTTCAACATTATTTTGTGCATTAACAACTCATTTAACATCATAACAACAAGATATTATCTCCATTGTTTTGTGCATTAACAATTCATTTAACATCATAACAACAAGATATTAGAGAGAGAATATCTCAAAGATTAGTTTGATTAGTTACACAATTGAAACCCCGCTCCAAGGTCTCTCTGAAAATACTTCCCAACTAAAACACGTTAAAAATATATATATATATTATATAAATTAAAATAAAAAGGAAATAATTACACCAACTTATTTCAATCAAATAAAAGTATCTATTCTAAACCTATAATGTCAACTAGTCAACTATTTTATTTTTTTATCAAATATTTTATATTTTCTCACACGTCAGCCCTCATCTCCACTTCGTATTCCCTGACATAGTAAAAAGCAAAGTTATAATTGAAGCTTATCAATTTAGATATTAGATTTGTTGGGGCCCGAGCCAAAGGCGGGCCCTCCAAAAATTCTCGAGGGCCAAGGCGTGGCCCAGGCCGACGAGGGGGGTTGGAAATAGTTTTCAACCAGCAATTGACGCGCCTCGGTTTTACCTCACTAGCTGCGTCATTGCCCCAAGCGCAAAGATGGATTGTACTTCTTTCGTCCACGATGATATACTCTCTCGCACCGTTCTTTCGATTCTTGGTTTACATGTGGGACAAGATAATGCCTCCGTTTGTTTAACAAACCCCTCTCTTGATTTCATCTATAATCTCCTACTTTAAACTCCGTTTTATCATCTCTAATCTCCTACTTTAAATTAAACTCCATTTTCTCACCATCATTCTCTTATTTCATCGTTTTTTTTTTTTTTTTTCAGAAAGAAAAAAGCCTGCCTTGATATTCATATTATGAATCAAAGGACATCATAACAATCATCCAGTAATCAGGATCAAACTAAACAAACCATACAAAACACTGCCACATCAACCCAGATGATGACTCGCTAGAGGGAAGGCATAACAACAAAATAAATGACCCATCAGAAAAACTGTCTCATCATAAAGTGGGTCCTGCCCACACAACCACATCTATCGAGCGCCAAAAGGGTGCTGAACAGCTGTCCAAAAGAGACCGCTCAGCTCATCAAACTAAGAGGGTAAATGAAACACCCCTCAATCGAAGTCAAAAGAACTGTACAGTATCTTGAGAGATCATATGATTCTCGTAAACTTCCTTATAGAAGCCTTTACCCCGAGGGTAGGAGAGCGCTGATTTCGATAGGCGGTCCGCCAACCGATTGTGCTCTCGATAGATGTGGGAGAATGCCAGGCCCTTAAAGCTGCAAATGAGCTTTTTTGTCTCCCGACCCCAGTGCTTGAGGTCTGGTGGGGAGAGCACAGTCGTTGCTTTCGCCCAATTGATGATAACTGTGGAATCACCATAAACTTGGACGAGAGGAATCCCCATCATATGGGCAGCCTGGAGAAGAGCCCATAAGCTGAGCAATTCTTCCTTTGTGTTAGTACCATGTCCGACCCCCAGCGAGAAATCCAAGTGATGTGACTCATTTATAAAAATACAGAAGCCCACACCAGCAGTCATAAATCTAGAGGCACCATCCATAAATCCACAAGGAAAAATCATGCATGGAGCCTTTCCCACAGCTCTGTTATGACCATGCTTTGACATTTTTGCCAATGGGAGAGCTTTAATAGTGCTAATGGACAGCTTAATAAGACTGTAGATATTCCTTTTAACCCCTTCGAATAAAGCCAAGTTACGGGCTTTCCAGAACAGCCACATCATGTGAAATGGGAGCATGAGAAAGGGAGAGTTCCTTGGCATCATATCAAGCCAAATTCTGATCATTTCTCCAACCGAGGCCGCAGGAGCAAAAATAGTAAGGTTGAAGGAATCACATACATGAGTAACAACAGTTTTCCAGACACAGCACTTATTAAATAAATGCTCAACCGTCTCTTCATCAGCGCAGCATAGAACACAGTACCCAGGACCGTGAAAGCCCCTTTTCTGGAGATTCTCCCAAGTGAGAATTTTATTCCGAATGGACAGCCAGATAAAGCAAGATATTTTTCTGGGGAGAGTGCTAAACCAAAGAGAAGTAACAGCAAGACAGGGAGCTGTAGGCGAGAGGACCGAGACAATACAATCATAAACAGCCCTCTCTGTGACTGAACCTGCATTCTTATTAAAGCTCCATACAAGTTTATCTGAACATTCAGTGAGGCGAATACCTGCTCCAATAAGATTATCAACATAATTATTCCATAAAGTATAGTATGAACCACCAAGATCCAGATCCCCAGCAGTGTACCAATAGCATCCTGATGACAGCGAGTTATGAGCCAGCGCAAGGGAGCAAATGTTCAAGTCCTCCAGGTAGGACCTCAAATCTTCAGGGAGACTGAAGGAGGACTGAAAGCCCACTATAGGATCGATACCCAACAGTACATTAACACCATTTCCCACCTGCCATGCCAAGTGTGCTCCCATCCAAGGGAGAGTTTGAACAAAGCCCCTCCAAATAGTTGAAGCACCTCGCGTGCTAAAGTGCTTATATCTAAGCCATTCAAACACCGAGGAACATTTTAAATATTTTATGAAAAGAACCTGTGACCACAAACCAGTGGAATGAAGTACCCTCCAGAAATTTTTAAGACGTAGGGATATACTAAACCAGTGCAGGTTTTTTATGCCCCATCCTCCACACTCTTTAGGCCAAGACAGATCATTCCAACTAGCCAAATGGTACTTAAAGCAATTATCAGAGGACCCCCAAAGAAAGTTAAACATGATACATCTGAGTTTCCGCAGGATGGAGGCAGGGATAGGTGCCAGTCCCATCCAATAAACATGTATGCTGGAAAGGACAGACTGAACAAGGACAAGTCTGCCACCCAAAGAAAGATACTGAAAAGTCCAATTGCAAATACGTTTTTCAAATTTTTGGAGAAGTCAGAACCAGTCATTAACCCAATACCCCAGGGGTTTAAGAAAGAAACCCAGGTAGGTGAAACCTGAGTGAAGGGGGAGCATTCTGTACGGTATAGAACGAGCGAAGGAGTTTTGACATTCAGTGTCCATATTATAGAAAAGAAAGTAGGATTTATCAACATTTATTTTCATACCGGAAGCCATACAGAAAGTATCAAGAATCACACCAAAGGCCAACCAATCCTGGAGGGTGCCAGAGCCCATCAATATGACATCATCCACAAAAAGGAGGTGGGATAGGGCAAGGGAGGGGGAAATTTGTATACCTTTAATGAGACCATGGTTCCTGGCGTCCCGTATGAGTTGACTGAGACCTTCAATGACAAGAATAAAAAGGAGGGGAGATAAAGGACAACCGTGGCGTATGCCACGCGTAGCAGTAAAGAAAGGCGAGGGGGTACCATTGACCAGGACCGCAAAATTAACAAAAGTGATACAGGCCATGATCCAATTAACAGTAAGCAGGGGAGTGCCAATTTGGATCAGGATGAGTTTGACATAGGACCAGTCCACACGATCAAAGGCCTTGGTAAGGTCAAGCTTTAGGGCAAAGGCACAGAGATTCTTAGTTTTAATAGTGTGAAGGACCTCCTGAACAATACCTATAGGCTCAGAGATTTGTCGGTCCTTAAGGAAGCCAAATTGTTCCAGAGAGATGCCCAAATCCAAGAAGGGCTTAAGCCTTCCAGCAATAATTTTAGCAATGAGTTTATAGAGCAAGTTGCAAAGAGAAATGGGACGGAAGTCGGCAAAGGAGCGGGGCTTGTCAGTCTTAGGAATAAGGGCCAGGAAAGTTGAGTTCAAGGAGGGAGGGATAAAGCCGGAAAACCTTGTCTGATCAATAACCTTGATGAGGATAGGGCATAGGAGGTCAAGGAAGTGTAAGAAGAATTCAATAGGCCACCCATCAGGACCAGGACTACGGTCCTTTTTAAAGGATTTGAGGGCGAGTTCAATTTCAGGGGGACTCACAGGCATAGTGAGGGCAGAAGACTGCTCAGGGGGAATTAACCTAGGAAAAAAGAGAGATAACCTTAAGTTGATGTTCAAGACTGGTCAAACCCTCATCTCTGAAGATATTAGCAAAGTAATCCCTTCCCATCTCCTTTAAAGTGAACTCATCCTCAATCAATAGCCCATTAATATCTTCAAGTGACCGGATAGAATTATGAGCCCTTCTGCCCGATGCAACAGCGTGAAAAAACTTAGTATTCGCGTCACCATGTGAAGCCCATTTTATTCTGCTTTTCAGCTTCCAAGTGAGAAGGAAATGATGCAAAATTCTATGTCGCTCAGCATTTAAAAGAGCCAGGGTTTCAATCTGCTCGGAGGAGAGAATACCTTTAGAAGGGCCCGAAAGAATAGATTCAATAGCATGCTCCAGGTTGGAGGAGTCCAATACCAAACTGTTAGATTTTACCTTGATCCACCCCTTAGTGGCGAATTTGAGCTTCCTCAGAGCGAGACAGAAATCCTATAAGTCGATAATAGTGCCCGAAATGAAAGATGGGGCCCACTCTGTAA
>LPNX010995960.1:11829-56475 GCA_001517045.1 Pseudotsuga menziesii | reverse complement strand
ATGTTATTTCAGTCTTTGAGTTTTATAACTCATTACATAATAAAAATAATAATTTTTCAAAACATGAAAAATAAAAGTAATGTCATGGGGGTATTACACACTCTCCCATAAACTAGGCAATAAAGTCAGGATCCTCCAGCCAGGATCGATTAAATTTAAAAGGGTAGTCATGAGAACCCTTCCTATGTGACCACTCGAAGACAATGGGGAAATGATCAGAGACGTTCAGGCACTTAATCCAAGTTTTATAGACCCCCAAAGAGGGAATTAGAGCATTTGAGATGAGAAATCTGTCCAAACGCTTGCTTATACCTTCTCTGCCAGCTCTACCATTACGCCAAGTTGGCCCGATCACACAGGGAGCCACATCCACCAAACCAGCAGAATCAAAGAGGGATAGGAAATAATTCGATAAAGGGTCTAGAGAAGCTTTGTCACCCCATACTTCAGTGGTGCGTAAGGTAAGATTAAGATCACCACCAATCACCAGATTCGGCAAGTTAAGGAGGCCCCCTCGACGAGCATTTTCCCAGAAAGACTCACGGTCCCGGTAAGGACCATAAACATTCAATATATTTAGAGGGAAAAGCATCCCCCTGAAAGATGCCTGGAGCAGAATACCAGCACAGGTATGAAATGCATTACAATTGACAGACAGAGGATTCCATGCCGAAAGAAGACCACCCGATAGCCCATGTGCGCTGATGGCACAAAACTCCCAAGATGGGAGTAATTTTGAAAAGGCAATAAGAGCGGGAAAATCACTGCACATAGTTTCTTGTAGCAAAATAACATCAGGCTTGAGAGAACTGAAAAGTGAACGAAGGCTAAGGGTTTTGGTCCGCCCTCCAAGGCCACGGGTGTTAAGGGAGATTATCATCATTTAGGAAATCACAAGGGGGGGTCAATGCTCTAAGGCCCCGGGAAGAGGAGATTCTGTCAGCTTCCTCGATACGTTCAGAAAGAGGGATGTATGGTGGGGACGCAGAAGACAGTTCAGCCTTTAAGCTCCTTTTACCTTTAGGTGGCTTTCTCAATGTCACATTTGTGAATCTAATGAAGCTGATGTGGAGGGTGGTGGGAGAAGAGGGGGAGGTCGCAGTGAAAATAGGTAAGGTCTTTCTTAGGTGGGGGTCAGAAAAGGATGGGGATGAGGTAGGACTGAGGGGAGAGGGGATAGTGTCTCGAGGAGGAAGATTATGAGGAAGAGGGGGGAAATCCACAGTTGAGTCAAGGGCAGGGACACCCGTGAGAGATAATGGTGGCAGAAGGTTCAGAGATTGAGTAGTAGTCAAGGTTTGAGGGGGAGGAATGCCCTCAACTGAAGGAGAGGTGGAGTCAGGGGGGGGTAAGGAGATTAAGTCAGCCGTAGGAGACATATGGAGCTGAGAGGGTTGATCAGTAGAGGGGGAGGAGGAGAGAAGAGTAGGCATTTAATGAGACAATATAACATTATCAACATCCTCAAGAAAAGAGGAATGTTCCAAAGCAGTAGGTAGAGTGGGAACGTTTGTCAATCCAGGAGAACTGCGACAAGTCTGAGCCAAAGTGTCAGGAGAAGAGGGCAGTCCAGGAGATGAGTCCACCGGAGAAGATACAGCACAGTGCCTTTGAGGACACGATTTCCTTAAATGCCCCACAGAGCGGCACCCATTGCACCGAAAGGGAACATGCATATAATCTAATTTCTGGATCAGCAGCCGATCATAGCATAAAATCTCCACCTCGGCAGGGAGCCCAGAAGAGATATCCAGCTCCATGAGAATTTTTGCTACTCTCTTATCATATAACAAATGAAAGTCGTCCTCAACAGAGATAAAACGCCCGGTGGTATTGTCGATAACCTCAAGAATCTGTCTGCTCCAGAGCGGGAAGGGGAAGTGCGGTAAAAGAACCCACGGGTGTCTCTTTTTAATTCTTTCAGTTAATGGGTCAAAGTGGGTATGCCATCTATCAAGCACTAAGGACCCTTTGCCAACCCGCCAAATACCCTCAAGAGCCCTCGTACAATGTTCCGCATCCAAGAAAATGAACACTATCCACCCATTAGACAATAAACTGACAGTCAGAACATAATCGAACAGGGGTTTCCAGTGTTCTGAAGCCCAGCAAATCCAAGAAGCTTTATCCATATGACAATATTTAAGGCGACCAATAAGACGGGAGTAGAGAGTCATAACACGGTCCAAGTAAACATCATGCCCAAGCACGTACCTGTAACGCCCATCATGGGCCTTAATACATTTAGTCTTCCTCTTCCTGCGGAAGCGTGTTTTTGGTGCTGACTCTGCCATGAGAATAACGTAACCATAAAAAACCCCAGCTGTAAGGTGACCAATGAGCGAAAACCCAAATGACGGAGTGGTGACCAGCGGTCGAAACCCCCAGCTCAAAGGATAAAACAAGAGAGGTCACACACCAAAAAACAAGAGAGGTCACGCACCAAAATGCAAGCAGTAACACTAAGAAAACCCCAAAGGACAAGCGCTCACCCAAGAGAAGTGTGTCGTGCCAAATCCCAAAGAAAAACGATACAAAACCCCACAAAGCAGCATATAACATGTGCCAAAAGAAAAAGGCACGCAGATAAAGAGGGGTAATCAGTCAATGGGGACCCAGCAGACAGGGACCAGAAGCTTCCAGAATGGAAGAGAACCAAAAGAAACAGACATACATAGCCGATAGGACCACTACATCATGTGACAAAGAGCAAAGTCAATCATGAGATCAAAGAATCACACAGAGAAGACAAAATAGAATATTAACCCATGCAAGGGTGGTAAAATAGAAGATATCCACCAGCGAAGCCCAAAAATACGATTCAACTTCCCACTTTTTTAGAAATCTTGGTTGGTACTAGTCCCCCTTGAAAGGGGAGGGACTCCAAGAGGGGCAGTCAAGCTGGTGTACACCCTTATGAGCAAGAAAACAAAAAGAAGGAACCCATGAAGCGAAAGATACAGTAAAACCAGTGGATGGAAGGAGAGACAAAAGGTCTCAGTCCCAAGAACCCAGTAGCCAAAAAAAGAGAAAAACACAAGGGGGAGCAGTCCAAGACAATGTACAGAGCGCCAAAGAAAGAAAGAAGGTAAACAAGAAATGCAATGATGAACCTGGATCAGCGCACAGTTCCAGGAAGGAGCTCAATAGGTCGCCGAAAAAACATCACCATAGCCGAGAGGGTTCTGGAGAGCGCCATCGTCCCATTCCAGTCCAAGACCCATGTTCAGTCCTCATCAACTCGGGGTTCATGCTCTCTGTAGTCTCAGTCAAGCCATTGAACTTCTTTTTCTATTTAACATGATCCTCTTATTTCATCGTTAATATCCAAAAGCTCGGCCTTTTGGGTTCATAAGGCGAGCTGCCATGAATCTTTAGATTGCCCTAGGTTGAAAAGGATGATAAGGTCCCATCCATCCTTCTTTAGATAACTCTCAAATTTTAAATTTATTGGGCAAGCATTAAAAAAAATGGGGTGCATAGAAGGAGGGGGAAATTATCATAGTGCTCCCTTTACTAATGAACAATCTAACCAACTCGGTTGTAAGGCCTTCTTTCTTGTTAGTAGGACTTTCTCGTTATTAGGACTCTATAGAGTGGGCTAAAATCTCAATCTTTTTTTTTACTTGAACAACAATTTGTATGTAAAGATTAGCTCAAAATAATGAGCTATCATACCATAAACAAATTGCTAGCATATTTTGTTTTAGGTTTTATCCAGTTAGATTGTATTAAACGATCTCGTAACATGTGGACACATAAATGGATCAAATCTCACCCTTGTCTCCTTTTAACATTTTGGCTTGTCGAGGTGTAGACCAATCGACAAAGCCTGTGTAAGCCTTGTAAGAGGTCACTAGTTCCAATCCCGGATAGCCCATGCTCCATTTTGGCAAGCTCGGTGGTTGCACCTAGGGGTATAATGAGAGCGGACGAGATTGAACCCTTGGACCCCATGTCACACAAGTACCAGACCCATCCCAGTTGTCAATTCCCCTAGTAAAAAAAATACATAACATATTTCATTTTTTTTAAATGAACAAAAGCTTTTTAATTTATGTTTTTTAAACAAAACATTATTTCTTTTATTTTTCAAATGAACAAAGACACTTCAATTCTAATAAGTTGTTTAATGTTGAACATAACTCTAAAATGCAAAGAAGTCAGTATGATTGTTTAGGTAAATAAAATAAAAGGGTATATAAAAGGGTCTTCTTGGTCTCAAAAAAATGTCTTTAATGTACTGCTACATTAAAACAACCATTTTAATCTCTATAGAAAATTCAACCAACCATTAAGGATGGTGTTTAAGGCATTGTAATATGCATGTAATAGGTGTGGCGGGGGGAGGAGGAGGTGTGGTGGGTTATTTTTTATATCCAAGGAAAAAGGAAATGGAGTATGTTCAGGGATTAGAAGACATAAAAAACAAGCTAGAAGCAATAGTAGTGTATAAAGGTTTAGTTGTTGTAAACAAAAAGGAGTACAATAAGTGACGATGGTCATGGATTTAACAATAATTTTAGCATTATTGTTCCACCAAATCTATCTAAAAAACTTCAAACTCTCCAAACTGATCCAAAGGATCCAACATTATGATTCAAGGCTTGAAGAAGGAAGACTATTTTCATATTTTGCGAAAGCAAAGCATGGAGGTTGAAGCATAGGCCAACCTAGGAGCTAGGTTGAATGAAGGGTTATATAAAGCAAATGGGGGTTATATGTCAATTTGGTGTAACTCTAGTGGTTTAGAGTAGGTTGTTATATTCCCCCATCTAGGTCCAATTCCCACTTTCAACATGCTTGCATTCTTCGTAAGTCGATTGGTGATTGTTTAGTTGGCCTTTAACCCTAAAGAATCAAGTTTACCCTAGGTAATATCCACAAAATTAGGGATCTAGATTTCCCAAGTAAATGCATTATGCATTAGAAAAATAAATAAAAAATTAATAGGGGATATGTTGGATTTATCTTATATACGCAGAGGGGGGGTTAATCAGTATATACCGCAGATTTCAAATTATTTCACTTTAACAAATTTTCACCATTTAAAAACTTTTCAGTTGAAACCATAATATACATAGTTGCGCACAAAGGTTTGAAGAATAATTATATATGTATATCTATATGTAAAAATAATTATTACATTAGTGGGAGAAAACAATCTCCAATCAAGAGCACCAACTCATTTAGGCGTCAACCTAACCCACAAGCATCAACCTACTGATTATAGGCACCAACCTGTAAAGACTTCAATCTGCGGAAGCACCAATTCATGAACTTTAGACACCAACTTCAATAGATGTCTATTTGTTTGCACAAGCTTTGACTTGTAGTAATCAGGCACCAACCTGTGGAAGATTGTGATCTTCGATTTGTTTCTTCAGTTGCAACTGAATGGAAGGACCTACTCCCAATTGTATTTACCAGCTCCGACTGGAAGGAGGCTCCAACCCCCCGTTTGTTTTACCATCTATCGTTGGAAGGAAGCACCAACTCCCTAATTGTTTTATCGGCTACCACTGAAAGGAAGCTCCAACTCCCTCTTCCTTGCCTCGTCTTTCCTCCCTCATAAGTTTTACTAGCACCCACTAAAAGGAAGCTACAACTTCTTGATCCTTACCCCTTCCTGCCTCCCTTATAAAGAATAAGTGTGTATCAAATAACTAAAATATGCATTTTAACTTATCTGTGAACTACAATTGTTGTAGTTCTCTTGGTCCGCATCTTGCCTTTGATTATCTGCATCAAAGACAACCAATTTCCTTATCTGCAATGTGCAACAATATATGCAATTTGTTCAATCTCTATGTATCACACAATCTTCAAATATCTGTGAACACTAAGATTGTGATACCCCCATGACATTATTATTTTCTATTTAAATATGTTTTTACAGTTATTTTAATGTAAAGACTTACTAAAAATATCAAAAACTCAAAATGACACTTTGCACAACAAACTAATTTTTTTATTATATATAAATAACAGAAAAATGGCACTTTGAGAGTTTAGCTACATGAGGGGACACCACCATGGCACAAGAGAACATGTGTAAGCAAGCTAGAGAGATCTTTACCGATCAAATCCAATCTAAAACTTAACAACTAGACAAGATCCTAAATCATAGGGATTTATGGATTGATTGGATATTTGATTGGGATGGCATAAGACCTGGGCAAAACTATCTAAGAATGCACTAAGATAGCATGGGACGCAGTGTTGTGTATGAAAAAACTATGTTGCAAGTGCATGTGTTGAGTGTTTCTCTCTTTCATAAGTCCATCATTGAACTTGGTATTGGCTCTGAGAGAGAGAGTCGCGTGGAAGTTGTGCTTGGTGTTTTGGTGTGCATGATGGTGATCCAGCTCGGGGGTGGAATTGAACTAGCAATAGTGCTACTCACTTCTATGGTTAGGAGGAGCTGAATTCTCCAGGCATTTTTTCGATATTATTTTCAAGAAAGTACCTCCAAATTTATAGATTAGATTTAGACAGAGTTTTGCACCCAATTGTTGTTGGTTGATCGTATTTGAAATGTGATCATACTAGTCTTCTAACTTGACTAATATTAATATTGAATATATTTCTTTTATATTGTTTCAACTTACTCTTACAATCGGGTTTAATAAATTCATGTCCCGAATGTTTTGTTTTTAGCTATCCTGAAATAAATCGAGAAATAGTTTGTTTCTACTCTACGAATGAAGTTTTGAAGTTTTTATGTAGTGTCCATTTTGAACAGAGATCCCGAGGATAGGATTAAGTTTTTTGGCCATTCATACTCTTTCACAATCACTGAGTCACTACTATCTTCACATCACTACTAAGGTTTCAAGCCATGTTCTTAATTTTAATTTATATAAAATCAACCATCTGAAAATTCACTTGTATCATTCAAACATTATTAAAGTTAAATCTGCGTATACAAGCATAAAACAAATCATTTTCAAATTTAGATCCACTTAACACGCGGACCAATATAAGATAATTCCTGCTGGTTAGATATTAGATTTGTTGAGGCCCGAGCCAAAGGCGGGCCCTCCAAAAATTCTCGAGGGCCAAGGCGTGGCCCAGGCCGACGAGGGGGGTTGGAAATAGTTTTCAACCAGCAATTGACGCGCCTCGGTTTTACCTCACTAGCTGCGTCATTGCCCCAAGCGCAAAGATGAATTGTACTTCTTTCGTCCATCAACATATACTCTCCCTCACCGTTCTTTCGATTCTTGTTTTACATGTGGGACAAGATAATGCCTCCGTTTGTTTAACAAGCCCCTATCTTGATTTCATCTCTATTCTTGCCAAAGGGCTTGTTGGGCCATGCAAAATGTAGGATTATATGTCCTCACGAGGCATGTGTTAGAAAGTTAGTTATGCGCTCATTTCTCAAGGTTAATGTGAGGGCAATAGGCTCTTTGAATGCACTATGATATGTATAAATGGGCCACATGAATATGAACAAACTTTGAAAATTTTCACTTCAAAAACTCTCACTAAACTTTTAAATGAAACTCGAGCCAAAACTTTGAAGGGATAGGGTGCGCAATGTGGAACCACCTTTTAAGTGATAGGTGGGTAGTTACCTCTTAAGTGATAGCTAGGTAGTTAGACCTTGATGGTTCTCACTTGCGAATGGAACCTTCCTTTGAAATTACAAATAGGGAAATGAGACCTTCATGGTTCACACTATTAGACTTATCAGTTTAGATATAGTGTGTGGTTCCAGCTGTAAAACCTATCCCTTTAAAGAAAGTGGTGTTCTCACTGCTCAACCTATCACTTTAGACATAATGTGTCACTATGTGGTTTCAATTGCACAACTTATCACTTTAGAGATAAGATTTGGTTCCAACTATGCACTTGTCACTTCAAAGCCCCTATTGAATTGACATTATCCCCAATACACAATTTTGGTTCCAAATTGCCCAACTTGTCCCTACAAAGTTTTTGAGGTCACATGATTCATATTGCCCAACTTGGCACTTTACTTAGCATGTCACTTCAAATTGTATGTGATGACATGGTTCTCAATGTCCAACTTATCACTTCAAAGTTTTGATCATAATTTGTAAGAGGTCACATGGTTTCTAATGCCCATTTTATCACTTCAAAGTTCCATTATTTTAAAAAGATCACTTGGTTTCCAATGCCCTACCTATCACTTTAAAGTTCCAATTAAAATTTAAGATGGACAATTTTTTCCCATAATAACCATTCATGATCTACTTGTTTAAAATGAAAACGAAACCATCCACCATCAAAACATTCACTAGAGATTCTATATTATTATAGATAGAGTGTTGTAAAACTTGTGTTGCTTCCTTTTAATATCAACTATATTCTACACCTTAAATAAAGGAAAAACTTTAGACTCCGTATTTTTTATTTTATTTTTACAAATTCACGTAATTATTAAACAAACATCATTCTTAAATTGTAAGTTTGTTTAGAGAGTATGCCACATTCACATATTCATAGGTTTTCCAAAATTCGCAAGCAATGAATATTGTAGGTTTTTTAACTAACTACTTTGATGTTGATCTTCCATAATGTGCACATCCCATTTATAAACTCCAAATGTTTGCTAGTGTTGCATTCAATAGTTCTTTGCATTAATACTTTCTTACTCATTCAAAAGCAAATTTGTGGACAAATTTTAATACATCATAGGCAAGTACATTGACAAATATGCAATGTGGGCACTGAATTCTATGTAGCTCATTTCCTTTTGGAGGGCTAGGTGATGCCCAAATTTGTTTGCAAATGTGGTTGGTGGGGTACAAAAGCACCCTACCAATAATAATATTGGGGATATATCACATTGGTTGGTGTAACATCCCCTTACTACATCGTCCTGAAACACAAATGTAAGTATACGGCACTATAAGTATCAATTCTAACTTCCTAAAAGTTGTGGATGCCATTGATAAGGTTAGGAGGCTGAAAGCTTGACACGAGAAAAAACGATTGGGGACGAATCCAATAGGGGAAATAAGTAAAAGAAGATTGAAGCCTTGGGGATCTAGTAAAGATAACCTTGTGTCATAGTGGTTTCGATGACATACCAAAAGGAATCCGGTTACAAATCCTCACCTTGGACTTAAAATCATAGTAAATACATGCTCATCAACTCCTTACATGCTTAAAAATGTGATCTACACTTATTAACATAAGTTAATTCCTAGTATTGTGAACCTATGAACCTAGGTGCTTGAGCGTGAACAAGTTATTGAAACTAATGTAACTAACTGTAACACCCCGGTTTTGACCATGTTTGCATTAAATGCATATGATGTATATATTGTAATTAATCGTAGTGTGGAGCTAAAGGCAAAAATCCCCACCATGGATTATCGTTTTTTATGTTTCAGCGATTAAATAGATGCCGATGGTATTTTGTGCTAGCCAGGCACGTTATGATTTTTAAATTATCATGTAAATATGCAATTAATTAAAAACCCACAACCAACTATGTCAATGCAACAATAATGAAATGGGGGCATGATTCTTAAGGATAAGGGGGGGAATAATTAACCTTTGGGGCCAATGGGGAAAAGCCAAATGTCCATGAGAGAACCCATCAAACTTTCAACTACCTTTCTTGTCCTTTTCCCCAATCATTTATTTCTGCCAGAATGTGCTTGAGTTAGTTATTTCATGGAATGGGAAGAGTATGGGAAAAAAAATCTGAATTAGGCAGAGAACCCATTTTTGAAAAATGTGTTCTGACTTCCTTGGCAAGGAAAATGCCCAAAAACGTAGGCCATTCTGCCATGCATCCACGTTTTTCATTTTCCTCACCATTCTCCTTCACGTTGGGGCTTTTGGGAGTAGTTGGAATTTTTCTTGTGTGTTTTCAGTCTACGTTTTTGGTGGTTGGCTTCATTTTTCCCATGGATGGGAGGTCATTTTTGTAAATGTCAGGGATTGGGTTGTCTTCCTCACGATTTTGGAGCTCCTGGCATTCACCATTCACGTTCTCTGATGTGTTCTTCATTTTTCCCAAGGTTGGGAAGTGGTTTTGCTAATAGTCAATGGATGGGATCTCTCTTGTGCGTCTTTCTGTTGTTTCCACATCTCCACGATTGTGGAATTTCGTGTTCCAGTGTTGTACAACCAATGGGGCGGGATAGAGCCACGAATTTTGGGTGCTGATTGAATTCGTTTTGGCCACGTTAGGGCCATAGAAAAAATCTAGAAATAAAATTGTTGTTAAGGGGTTTTTTTTACCCATTGTCGTTTACGTTTTTGGTTGAAAAACATTTTCATCAATCCCAGATCTTGCAATTGTTGTGTATGCCTCTACTGTTTTGATTTGAACTGTTTTCGAGTGGAAATGGGGTTTGAGCTAGCTTGACAAACCTATAGCAGAAACTTCGACGAGTTCGGGGACTTCGGCAAGTTCGAAGACTTCGGTGGATGTAAGTTTGGGATAAGCCATGACGGCAGCGGAAGGAAGCGGAAGATCGAGCCGCAATACGGCAGATGACAATTCGAGAAGGAGTCGATGAGCGTCGGCAGGGTCGAACCGATGCGCAGCGGAAAGAAGAAGGAGATTGAGTTGCAATGGTGGTGGGTGAAAGAGAAAGAAAGAGCCGACAAAGCGACGGAAGGAAGAAGAAGTTGGAGTCGCAACGGCGGTGGGCAGAAGAAGAAGTTGGAGCCGCAACGGCGACGGGCGGAAGAAGAAGTTGGAGCCGACGAGTGGCGGACGGGGGTCGAGAATGGAGCCGTAACGGTGGGTGAGAACATGGAAAGTCTTTCGCAACGGCGGATGAAACTTTGGAAATGTTCCGACGCGGCGCAGCGGATGGGAATCGGAAAATATTCCGATACAGTGGACGAAAGATAAAACTTCTTCCGCTATGGTGAAATGCCTGCGGTGGGTGAAAGTTGAGATTGTTTTCGACATAGTGGCGGCTGAAAGAGGGAGAAGGAGTTGGCATAACGGGGGNAAAACTTCTTCCGCTATGGTGAAATGCCTGCGGTGGGTGAAAGTTGAGATTGTTTTCGACATAGTGGCGGCTGAAAGAGGGAGAAGGAGTTGGCATAACGGGTGAAGTCCAAAAAAATTTCGCTACAGCAGAAGGAGAAGGGCAAGATGAGCCAATACGTCGGTTTAGTTCTGTCGATCAGAGGAAGATTGAAATTGCTCCGAAACAAAGAATTTTAGCAGGATTTCAGTGGGATTTTAGGGGCCAAAAAGATGGGAAAATGGCAGCGAGTTTGTGCACCAGATTGCACGAAATCGAAGGATTTACAAAAAAAAAAAAAAGGAGGGCGTTGCCCTCAACCCGCCCTGCAGTGGTGGAAGCCATAAGGGGGAAATCCCCCTTGACCCTCGTCGTCCCCTTCAGATAGTCGTTGTTGTGAAAGAAAAGTCTTTTGTTTTTTAGAAAGTTGTCAATATGAGATTTTTCCAGATGAAGGTAAGTAATTATGAATTCATATGAATGTTATGCAACTAGCAAATTTTGTTTATTAACACATTTTGTAGAATTATAGTCACCTTCAAAGAGCAGCATTCCACATAGTGCAGATTGCAAAATTTGGGTTGTAGTTCCGCCATGAGAACCTACGACATGTATGATGATACACATAACCCCAATGAGTACGAGGAAGATGCTATGGGGGAAATTGTTCGAGTTGGAAATGATGAAACCGAAGCAAATGGGAGAATATTTCAAGATACTCCCCCAGATTTTGCAACCACCATGAGAAGCCTAAGGGTGGAGATGCAAAGTTAGAGGGAAGAGAATCAAATATTAGTTAAGGCTCCGGAAGAGAAGAATCAGCTCAAAGCAGCCATGCTGCAAAGTTTGACAGACATCCAGAGGAGGATGAACTCTGGGGACTAGACAGTAAGAGCAGAAGGAAGTAAAAGCAATGCTAGAAGAAGAAGAAGGAGATCTCCTAGTGGGTCATCTGACTCCAAAGGATCCATTGATGTTTCAAGTTCTTCTTCTCACAAGAGTAAGAAAAAGAGGCACCACCAGAACCGTTCCCGTGATGAATTTAAGAAGGCAAGGCCTCCTACCTTTAATGATGAGATAAAGAATGGACAAGAAGCCGAAGCTTGGCTTCTTGGGATGAGAAAATATTTCCAAGTCCAAGACTATTCAAGACATATGAAGGCTAGAGTAGCCATCTTCGATTTGACTGGAAGAGCATCCATATGGTGGGAGCACTTCAGGTAAGTGAAGAAGATTAATGAAAGGCAAATTGTGTGGAAGCAGTTCCAGAAGTATTTCAAACAAAATTACCTCTCTAACATGTACTATCATGATAAGATAAAAGAATTCCATGAGATGAGATTAGGGCAGCAGACCATGGAAGAGTATGCAAACAAGTTCCTGGAACTTTTGAGGTATGTCGGGTACATCAAAGATGAAAAAGTGAAGATCCAGCGTTTCATGAGTGGATTTCCTTAGTCTTACAAAGACAAAATTGAGTTTTACGAACCTAGAACTCTTGAAGAAGTAATAAGGAAAGCTAAGTATTGCTATGAGCAAAGAAAAGGAAAACCTGATTATCATAAGACATGGAAGGATAAGAAGAATGAGAAGTCTGACCAAAGTAAGAAAGGTTTCAAACCTTCTAACTTCAAGAATCAACAGAAGCAACCATCCCAAGATGAGAAGTAGCCAGCCAGAGTGGTGGGAGAGAAGCCAAAGTATCCACAGTAGAACAAAGAACCAATCCATTGTTGGAAATGTGGAGGTCCCCACATGCGTAGGAATTGTCCACTTGAGAATGAGAATGCAAGGCTAGCTTACAACATTTAAGAGGCAGAAACAGTGGGTCAAGTAGCAAGGGTTGTCCCTAGGATTTATGCAGCACTGGAGGATCGTCAGGCAGATCACTAGTCAACTGTGGTTGAAGTTGCAGGTAATATTGTTGAGCAATCCGTTTCTATTTTGATTGACCATGGTTCTACTCACAGTTACATTACCCCTAGAGTAGTGGAGATTTGTGATTTTAAGAAAGTAAAGCATAGCAAATCTTGGTTAGTTCAACTAGACACTGGAACTAAGAGAAAGGTTTATGAAGTGGTTGAGAAATGTTCATTGGTCATGAATGGATTGGTCACTTATGTAGATTTGAATGTTCTACCACTTGGTTCCTATGATGTTCTCATTGGAATGGATTGGTTAGAAGATCACAGGGTAAATCTTGATTGTTATAATAAGACTTTTAAATGCATGGATGAATAAGGGAACCCAAGAGTTGTGAAAGGAATTCCAAAGGTGATTTCTGTGAGGCTGATTTTAGCAATGCAGTTGAAGAATTTCTGTAGGAAAGGTTTTCGGTTGTATGCAACTCATATTTTGGAGGGAACAGAGAATGAAACTCCTAGGTTGGAGGACTTTCATGTGTTGTAGGAATTCAAGGATGTGTTTTCTGATGAGATTCTAGGGCTTCCTCTAAAGAGAGACATTGATTTCACAATTGAACTTGTGCCAAGAGCAGCACCAGTGTCCAAAACACCCTACAAGATGAGTACACCGGAAATGCTAGAGTTGAAGATGTAACTGCAAGAATTGTTGGAGAAGAAGTATATCAAGCCAAGTGTGTCTCCTTGGGGAGCACCAGTTCTGTTTGTAGCATGTTAAGTTTTGGTATCGCTCAACGGATTTTCCAATTGTTTATATTGGTAAAGATCAAATTGTTGTAAATATGATGAAGAATGGACCCCTATCAGGTACTTCATAATATGCGCCTATTTCATTGTTATTTTCTTATAGCATTATCACACTCTTGTTGTAGAAAATCTATCCAATTTAGCAAGGCCTTATTTCTATCTACCAATGACATTGAAAAATAGTACATTGACATCAAGGGAAATTTTCATATTTTTTATCTGAGTCTAAGAGACAAAATTTTGATTGCTTTATAAGTTTCAGCTTGGCATGATGATCGGTAAGTCATAACTAGAATTTTAGGTGTAATGTTATGTTCAATTCTTTAATTGATCATCATTTTCCAAGAATAGAAAAGTCATACAATCATTTTTTCCAAAATGAACAAGTAATACCCATGTGGAGAATTAAGATCAATCTTAGTGAATATAATGAAGATGATGATGTCCTTGGCGCTATTCATACGAAGAGCTTGCAAATCCTTGATACTGAAGGTTCACTCCTACAACGTATTTTGAATAAGTAGCTAGCATTTTCCAAATTTAATTTAATTTCTGAACTCTAAAGAATATTTGTTATTTAGTTCATGGTAATTTTTTGTAGATACATACGTTTATTCTAGTTCAGTTGCAGGAGTTTATTTTTTATTCAGTTTGTGGGAACATGTTTCAGAATTTGCATTCAGTAGCATGCATATATTGAGCTTGTATCTGCATAGATATGACTTTGCTATTGGGTTTATGTTAACTCATTTTTCATTATGAGAGTAAATACTCGTTTTTTTTGTAAAATCAAATTATTTAATTCCAATAATATACTATGTTAAATCATTTTGTATTGCATTTCATCTTTTGATGTTTGATTGCGATTCTAATAGGATTTCTTTCTCTGCAGGTATCAAAGAACAACTGCAATTTCTTAAGGTTAAGATGTTAATCTTATTAAAGACCATAATTGTTATATTCACATTGAAATGTATTTTGGCATATGTGTTTGATCTGATCATTATGTGTTTCTTGTGCAATTGCTCCAATCAACTATGCACGTCTATCTACAAGTTAGATGTAGCAATTTGTCAAAGCAGA
This sequence comes from Pseudotsuga menziesii, assembly GCA_001517045.1. NCBI lineage: Eukaryota > Viridiplantae > Streptophyta > Pinopsida > Pinales > Pinaceae > Pseudotsuga > Pseudotsuga menziesii. The sequence continues at coordinate 41,750 of LPNX010995960.1, read as the reverse complement.
GGATTCAGAAACAACTTTACAATCTGGAAAAGGGAAAGGGTCAATGCCATTTCGGAGGAGGAGGGTACAATGTTCATTTACCTTAACTCCCTATGTTGGCTCGAAATGTTTGCAACGCCATCTTTTTCTGTTGAATCCTACATGGGATTATTATTGTCATTCTGTACTTTGATTAGTATAACATGTTTTACCTTTTTATAGTTGTTACGACATCAGTTATAGCAACACATTGGAGTCTTGTTTTTTATGAGATTAGTTTCTGCCATGCCATGCCAAATTGTGATGTAATGTTCATTGTAAAGCCTCGATGGCATCGCTATCTTTTTCAAAAGCAAAGAGACAAGTCTAAAATATGTTATGACATCCCATGCCAAACTGTAATGTGATGTTAATTGTAAAGCCTGGTTGGCATAGCTCTCTTTTTGAAAAACAAAGAGACATATCTTGTATATGCTATGATATCTCATACTTGCTATTTTTTAAGTGTTTAGTTCAATAAACTTGTTATATATTGTGAGTTGGAATATTCTCTATCTTTTGAAAAATTGCAATGCTCCTTTTTGTTGTGGTATTAATTGCAGTGTTCCATTTATCAATATATTGTTGTTTGAATGAAATAGTTATAAAGGTCTTTTTTTCGTAATAATTATATAAAAATGTGATTATTAGCTATGAGCTTGGGGGCTATGTTTTCTCTTTCATTTTGAAATAAGATGGTGTAGGATTTAGATGTAGCTTGATTACAGAATGTCATAATGCCGCTCCCTTCCCATTTCAAGTTGATTGCTTATCTTTCCGCAAGTCGTTGTCTGGTTTTATAATCAATCCTTCCTATATAAGTGTAGCTTAATACTTGTTCCTTCAATACAAGTTACAAATGAATCTTCTACCTAGAATTTTAATGTTTAGAGTGTTTTCACATTTTTAATCTTTAAAGCATTTTACCCACATGAAAATTTTTAGTTTCTATAAATCTTCTTTTCATGTCAAAATTTCTTGACTAGTCTTCTTAGATATAGTCATGCATGTTTCTCACTTTCCATATGTTGGTACTCTCAACGCCTTTGCGCCTCTTGGAGAAAATGCTAGTTATTGTGAGATGACCTCGAGCTGAACCTTTTTTGTTGTGAAGCCCTCATATCTACAAATAAGCTTGCTTTTAAAGCGCTTGGAGTGGGATTTTCACCATCATGTGCGGCAACTATTTGCAACAGTACTCACGTTGTACCATGCCCCAAAGATTTAATGATTTTAGTAGTTGTTAACGCTAAGGTTGTACCATACCCCGAAGCATTAATGATATTAGTTGTTGAGAATATCATTATTTTGGAATGCAATAATAACTTTTCAAAATCATGTAAATTGTATTTTAGAAGTTCTCCCAATGTTGCAAAAAAAAAACAATGTCCTGATATCCAAATCAATTTTAACTTTATTCAAATATCCTTGCTGACAATTGGCCTCTATAGAGACACACAAACGACTTGTAGAATATTAGTGTCTTGGAGCAAGTCATGCCTTTTATAATCGGCATCAAGGGACCCATCACCACTTCTTGAGACAAACTTATATTTTCAAGATAAACCTTGTTCAAAATTCCACAAATGATGTCACTGTGTTTCTCCTAGTTTCAACCTAAAGCTATTATACCTTGTTCTTTGCTAAAGGATATTGCCATTGTGCTTTTCTCATTGTTAAGAAATAATCACAGCATTCCCAAAACTGGTTTTTTATTTTCAATTTGGTTTGCATATGCAAACTTTTTTTCATTTTCATTTTGGATTGATTATGAAATGTGGTTCAGATTTGTTAAATAGAAATCATCCAAGTTTAAATCCTTGTAAAATGTCATTATGCATCACTAAGCTTCATATAGCTTGTTGGGGAATAGGATGGCCACATGGATTTAGTTTGTTTTAAAATTTGAATAATATTTTAGTTATTAAATAAAGATTTGAAACATCTATATATTACTATATTATTTATTTTAATAATATTAATATAAATTTAAAAGATTATGATTATCGTAATTACAAATATTAAATATTATTTTAAAAGTTATAATTATTATAATATAAATATTAAATATCATTTTAAGCATAATAAAAAAATTTGCAAGTTGTTATTTGAGAAGAGATTAAAAAAATAAAAATCTTTTGTTCATATAAATTAATTGTATATTTTATTCAAATAATTATTAATACAATTGTCATATAATGAATTTTAAAAATTATAATTATCATAATTACAAATATTAGATATGAGTTTAAAAATTATAATTATTATAATAAAAATTATATTAAATATTATTTTAGGTATAATAATAAAATTTGCAAGTTATCAAAGATTCAAAAAGCGGTGAGAATCATTTGTTCGTATCAAACGTCATACCCAAGTCAATAACATATTGAGCTCATAAAAAATAAAAAATATATTGTTGTAAGAGAATGAGAGGAAGTACATAAACATTTTTTTTATTATCTATAAGAAGCCCTATAAAATCTAAAAGACAAATACGAATAACTCTTAAGAAAAAAAAATTAGTATGTAAAGACTCCTTGTGGTTGAAAATTGAGTGTATTTTGAAAAACATTTATCATATTGCATAAGGATTAAGTAAACCTAAGGAAGAGCATATTGAGGCATTGTAATATTAGTGCTTTGGCAATAATTTGTGAGATTAATGAGCTTTTGATTTGCAATGCATATGGCAGTATTTCTTGAAAGCTCTAGACATGTACTCACCATCATTGTCGGATTTGAGAATTTTAATGCATTTTTCTGTCTGCTTTTCAATCATGGTTCTGAACTCCTTGAAGTATTCAAATACACCTCCTTTCCTCCTTATGAAGTACGCCCATGAGTATCTAGATCTATCATCAATAAATGTCAGAAAATATGATGCACCTCCTAAAGATCAAGTTTGCATAGGTCCACATAGGTCTGTATGAATTAATTCAAGAAGACTAGTTTGCCTCTTTTCTTGATGTACTAGGAATTCATTTCGATGTTGTTTTCCAAGTGCACATGTACTACATTCTAAATGTTCATTCTTTATTATAGGCAGACCTTCAACCATAGATTTCTTTTGAAGTAATACAAGATCATGGTGGTTAATATGGCCATACCTCTGGTGCCAAAGTTCCTCTGTGGTGATTATGGTGGATGCAAGTGTCTGATGGCCGTCTTTGCTCACATCCAGCTTGTATAGTCCTCCACGTCTTGAACCTGTAGCAACAATCTTGAAGTGGTTTCGAATATCTTTGATATGGCACCAGTACTTGCCAAACTCTACCTTCAGGTCATTCTCGGTTATGGTTGAAACAGATATTAAATTTTTCTTAATGCCAGGCACATACATGACATTATAAATCTGTCTCAATTGACCATTAAATAATTTTACTTTTATTATTCCATAACCCTGCACTTGGTGTGACCTACTATCTCCTAAATAGATATGAGTGCCATCATGTTTCTCATTGTATTCATCGAACCATTCTCTTTTACAAGACATATGTGCAGATGCACCTGAATCTATGAACCATGCATTCTCATCGTTTGTCTCAACAGACAGAGCATCTTCAGAAATAAATAATCTCATATTTTTAAAATCATTAATTTTAGAGGTGTCTGTATTTGCAAAATTTCCATTGTGACTTCCATTGTAGTTTCTATTTTTATAGAATTTCTTCCGATAATGATTTCTATTGAGGTGTCTTGGTTTGCCCCAATGATGACCATCTACATTATTTCTATCAGAATCAGTCTGAGCCATACCTTTATGTCTTTGATGAAATCTGCCTCTGTCTCCATTCCATTGTTTGCCTCTGTCTCCATTCCATGGTCTGCTCCATGGTTTGCCTCTATGTGAATATCGACCTCTTGCCATCAGTGCCAAGTCTGAACCTCCAGAATCCAGATCATAGTTCTTTATTCTTTCTTCTTCTTGGATTAGAATACATGTAAGTTCTTCAAAATGTGGGGGTTTCTCTCTTGCTGCAAGTGCTGAGATAAACACTTTGTAGTCTGGCAGTTAGCATTTTAGAGTGACTGTTACTAAATCAGAACTTTCAACAACTTCACCTATGTCACCCAATTTATCACTGAGTTCTTTAATGCGAGAAATATATTTTTTTGCCCCTTCATTAGCCTCCATCTTGATTGACAACAATTTGGTTTTGAGAAACAAAACCCGATTTGCATCAGTTGTTTGATACCGACTTTTGAGCGTGTCCCATGTTGCCTTGGATGTCATATAGTTTCTGATATGCTGAATGATGTTGTCTTTAATAGACATCCTTAATGTCAGTTTTGCTTTCAGCTCCCGCTTATTCCAGTCCAGAAGCAATGTGGCAGTTGCAGGCCTCGGCTCATCTCCAGTCACAATTGACCACGCATTAGCAGATTCAAGCACAATCATCATCTTAAATTTCCAATTTACGTAGTTTTCACCGTTTAATTTGGGTGCTTCATTGATATAAGTGTCAGCAAGAGGTGGATTTGCTATTTTACCTTGTTTCGGCTAATCTGGAGAGCTGATCTCTATTCATCGGGAAAAAATAAATTCAGAACCGCTTCTCTCCTTAAGGTCAAAGGCGTTTTGGGGGTCGAAAGCCTTGAGCACCGCTCCTCTTCTTTACAGCTTCAGCAGTGCCACCGCTTCTTTCCTTTGACTTGCAGGCGGTGCCACCACTTCTTCTTTGCAATTTTGGTGGAGGCAACGCTCTTCCTCTTCAGCTTATAAGCGATGCCAGAGAGAGAAGAAAAATAAAATTACGAGAGAAAAAAAAATTCAGTGGCACAGCTTACACTCGTAGTGATTTGCTACTGCACCGACGATCTGCTCCACGATCAACGCACTAGGCTCTCCCACCGACGATCTGAAAAAAAAAAATTGAAATGGATCTCAACGTTTCTCCTTCAATTTTCACAGTGATCTCCACGCCTCTGGATTTTCAAAGCAATCTCCACGATATTCAGATTCACTTGTATGGCAGCGTGGAATGGAAGCCAACATTGGTGATCTGCAGTTGAACTCTCTTTCAACGCTTGTGCCCAGCACGATGATCTCGACGCTGAGAAAAAAAAATTATCAGCCTTCTCCAGCTCCTCTCCACACTTATTCTACACGGTGATCACTCTCCAGGGAGCTCACGCTCACTCACTGCTTTTCTAGAGTGGAGGAAATCGTTGCTCAACGGTGATCAGAAACGCCCAAGCGCTCAAAAAATTGCTACTCAACGGTGGAGGAAACGCCCAACACTCAACATGGCATGCAAAAAAAAAAATAGATGGTAGCTTCAACACGCTCACAACAGTGGCTCAACTCACTCAGGCAGCAATGGCAACGGTTTAAAAAAAATATATCGGCTCCAGTACTAACCTTACCTTACAGCTCTGATACCAACTAAGAATTAGAAGGCAGACAGAGCAAAGCTCAATTTCACTTACACAAGGAATGGTCAAACCAATTCAATTGATTGATGTGAAGAAATTACAATATATAGATGTAGCTTATCATAACAAACCAACACCTAGATCCATAAGATGTGGATCTGAAACCTCTACATACTAAACATAGAAAGTACACATCAACCCTAATCCTAGATACTCGGCAAGCATTTCTACATTATTCCAACAGCTTTAAACATTTAAATTGTTGTACATTAACAATGAATATAATTTATCCCGCACATGTGTGGTTCATTGATGATTCGCTTGATATGAAGTCACATGTTGTAAAGGAGGCCACGCGTTCAATAAGAAGTCACATGTTGTAAAGGAAGCCACGAGTTCACCCGTGTCCCGTGCTTGCGGGTAGTTGTGGGCCACCTAACTAAAGGTATAATGATAGCAAAAATGGAATCCTAGACCTCATGTCATGCAAGTACCAACCCAGTCTCTCTAACTTATGCACCCAGCTAAAACAAAAAAAATATCATTTCATCTAGCTCTAAACATATAATGTCTACTATTTTATTTTTCTTTTCAAACATTTTCTATGCAGACCTTCCAAAAGCGAACTGATAATTGAAGCTTATAAATTTAGATTTAAGATTTGTTGGGGCCCAAGGAAAAGGTAGGGCCTCCAAAAATTCTCAAGAGCCAAGGCGTCGCCCAGGCCAATGAGGGGGGTTGGAAATAGATTTCAACCAGCAATTGACACGCCTCGATTTTACCTCACTAGCTGCATCATTGCCCCAAGCGCAAAGATGAATGTACTTCTTTCGTCTAGCAACCTATACTCTCCCTCACCGTTCTTTCGATTCTTGTTTTGCATGTTGGACAAAATGCCTCCAGTTTTTTAACAAACCATTTCATCTCTATTCTTGGAAAAGGGCTTGTTGTTGCATGCAACAGGTAGGATTATGTGTCCTCACGAAGCATTTGTTAGAAGCTATGCGCTCATTTGTCAAGGTTAATGTGAGGGCAATAGGCTCTTGAATTGTTTTTTTTTTCCTTATGAACTTAATTCTTCCACTATTCAAGATGTGCAATCAATGCACAAGACATTCTTTATGTTCAAGTTACCTTATACTTTGGTTTACTAATAAGCTTAGATTGTTAGTCATTTATTAGTGTTTTGTTTCATTTATTAAAGTATTTATATTCTTTTTTTTCAATGGGCATTCTCAATTAATACTAACTCTATTTTCCTCTTTTTGGACCACTGTTGAGTTTTTTTTATAAGGCTTTACAATCAGATGGATCTTTAGGAGGGGTTGGGGTAATTATTTGGCTAAATGATTATTGTTGTTACAAGTTATATTTGAATTATGGTATGGAGAGGAATACCCGATCTGAACTCTTGGTTCTTTGGTTACTATTATTCTTTGTCAATTCTAAAGGTATTTCATCCATTCGGGTGGTTGGTGATTTAAAAGTTATTATCGACTAGGTTTCTCATAAGAACAGGCTACAAGCTATGCATTTAAACACTTGGATGAAAAAAGTAAGAGATTTAATTAAGTCCTTTGTGGATATATCTTTCCATTATATTTATCAAAATTTAACCAAGAAGCAGACGCTTTATCAAAAGTTGCTCTCTGGAATGTAGAAGGGCAAATTGTTTATCAAAGATTTCATAATGGTGAGAACATAGAACAAAGTTTTTTTCAAATTTATCAGTAGTTTTAGTATCCCTGATGAGGGGATTGGTATGTTACTTGGGCATCTTCAGATAGTATTTATAGGCTTTTTGGCACAAATGGGTATTATTCATCCTTCTTTCAATTCATTGTGCCTTATCATCAGGGTCTTATATTTCGACTGCCCTTTGGATTGGTCCCTCATATGCAGCAACCCAAAGATTCGACTCATTGTTACTTATTGAGATTTGTTTTGTATTTTTGGCATATATCGAACCGAATTATATCTACTGAGCTTGTATGGGATGTGATACAGGTTTCCCGTGATGGAGTGATTTCTATGGAGTGGATTCAATGTTTTAATTGAATCACCATTCTTTGTTTGGCTTTTAGATATCTTTGTGGGGTTTCTAAGACTCCAGTTTATATAGATCGCATATGATCTCCTCTTTTGATATTTTGATGTTTTTATTATGTTGGATTTTTTGACAGTTATTATCTATTGACAATATTTTGGTAGCATGCTTGATGGATATAGCAGCAGCCTATGTATTTCATGGGTATTGGCAGATTGTTCCCAAGATATTGAACTATACTTGTTTTTGCTTGTGTATTGTTAGATAATCCATTTTTTTATCGATTTGAGTCTATCCAGGCCACCTTTTGTGTGGATGTTATGTTGGCTAGCTATTATGTAATATGTTTTCAACCATTTTAACATATACTTAATAAATTATAGTTTTTTTCGGTGTGAAAAAAAAATTACTACACCCCGGACTAGTTGTTATGGATCTAGGCAAGAAGGTCTCTCTATTCCTACGTAAAAGCAAATCGCAAGTGTAGCTATGTTATGGGTTCCATCCCTATATGGTATCAAAGCCATAGAATCTCAAAGTAATTAGAAATTAAAGAACGGTCTACTTTCAAAACATTCATGTGCACAGTTACAAGGGATCTAAAGACACATAATTCAATTGTATATTTATTAAGGAGACTATGTACTTAGTTTGTATATCTAATAATATAAAATAAGGGTTATTTACTAATCATTTTCAAACTTTTCTTAAGTGACCTATATAGTCTATAGTATTTGACACTGAGGTGTGTATCTTTGGCATGTATGCAAGTGTTAGTGTAAAGTCTATATATTATGGTCAGAGGAATTTGGCACTAGGACTTTTGGCTTGATGTAAATATATCTTTTCTAATACAATGGAATTTGAAATTAAAATTACATGCACTAAACATATGGAAAGGAAATACATGCATTTGAAATTGAAAATACATACACTTTTATAATATAATAACTAATAACTCTTAAATTTGTAAGCAAGTTACCTTGGATCCAAGGAAGCTTAGTCACGAAAATAACAACATCAACTCTCAAAATAATGAAGATGAAATTGCAACATCGAAGATGAACTACAAATAGGAATAGAAATCTTATTGATGGGTGATGGGTGATGGGTGATGGGTGATGGGTGTTTGTAATACCCCGTTACATTACTTTTATTTTTCATGTTTTGAAAATTATTATTTTTATTGGGTAATGAGTTACGAAACTCAAAGACTGAAATGACATTTGCACAAACAAACATTTTTATTTATTTATTAATAAAGAAAATAACACTTGGAGAACTCAACTACATGAGGGGACACCAACCATGGCACCAAAGAACATGTGTAAGCAAGCTAGACTGATTGGGATGGCATAAGACCTGGGCAAAAGCTATATATATGAGTGCACTGGAATAGCACAGGACGTCATGTTGTGCATGGTGAAACTTTGTTGTGAATGCATGTGTTGAGTGTTTCTCCTGTTTCATAAGTCCATCGCTTAGCTTGTTACGGACTCTGAGAGAGAGTGCCGCGTGGAAGCTTTTTTGTTGTAGCTTGTTATGGACTCGAGGATTGAGTGCTGCGAGGAAGTTACTTGCTATTCTGGTGCATTGTTGGTGATCCAGCTCGGGGGTGGAGCGAAGCAAACCGTTGAGTTGCTGCCTCCTATGGTTGGGAGGAGTTGATTCTCCAAGTGTGTTTCCCCTGGATTCAAGTAAGTAGATCTGATTTAGTTTCTCATATATTTCGGCTTGACTTATGGTTATTTGCATGATCAATAAAATATCTTGACAGTCAAAACAAACCCTTTGTTTGTGTTCCTTTTGATTAATTAAAATCTTTCCTGATGTATTGTTTATGCCGGGGCTGTTACATATGGTATCATAGCCCAGGTTCGAACACTCGGCCTTAAGGGCTCTTCGCATGTGTTTTGAATCCTTGAGATTTGTCTAGGATTTTGTCTATAATGAAGAATTACTGAGCTATTTTTATTTTTTTTTACAAAAATTGATAATTATAATCGAATTTAGATGATTTCATCACTTCCGTGGTATGCGTTTTGATCCGTAGAGAATATGTTCGATAATAATAATAATAAAAATTCAGATCCCAAATCTCTATATCTGACTTCCTTGCTTGCGTTTTAAGTTGCAATCTAGATCTGAAATTGTGTGTTTTCCAGCATTTGTTAGAGATCCGGAATTGTTTATTTCCCTGCATTTGTTAAGATCTGGAATTGCTTATTTGCCAGCATTGTTTATATATTCTAACATTTGAATTTTTTTCTAGCATCTTGGTTTGGATATAAAACTAAATCAATTGCCAGCGATTTGGGTGTATGAACAGATCCGGTTTCTTAATGGCATTTTGGGCTAATCCTTAATCCTTATTTTGACGTTTTCTTGTTTATTTGTGAGCATTTGTTTAAGATATGGAATTTTTTATTTCCAGCATTTGTTAAGATCTGGAATTGCTTAATTGCCAGCATTGTTTATATATTTTGAGATCTGAAATTTTTCTAGCATCTTGGTTTGGATATAAAACTAAATCCATTGCCAGCTATTTGGGTGTATGAACAGATCTGATTTCTTAATGGCTTTTTTGGTTTAATAAAGAGCTAATCATTATTTTGGTGTTTCTTGTTTATTTTCCATCATTTTTTAAGATCTAGAATTTTTTATTTGCCAGCATTTGTTAAGATCTGGAATTGCTTATTTGCCAGCATTGTTTATATATTCTGAGATCTGAAATTTTTCTAGCATCTTGGTTTGGATATAAACTACATCCATTGCCAGCGATTTGGGTGTATGAACAGATCTGATTTCTTAATGGCTTTTTGAGTTTAATAAAGAGCTAATCATTATTTTGGTGTTTCTTGTTTATTTTCCATCATTTTTTAAGATATGGAATTGTTTATTTGCGAGCAATTGTTAAGATCTGGAATTGCTTATTTTCCAACATTGTTTATATATTTTGAGATCTAGGAATCTTTTTATCTTCTTGGTTTGGATATAAATTTAGAAATCTCTTGCTAGCGATTTGGGTGTTTGAACAAATACGATTTTCTTAATGGCTTTTTGGGTTTAATAAAGAAATGATCATTATTTTGGCATTTTGGGTTTAAATGGAACAAATCTGTTATATATTGTCTCTCTTTTTCTGGGTTTTGTTGCTTGATGGCCGAATTTTCTTTAAGGTAACGTGGCCCAGATTTGCGATGGCCCGATTTTAGTTTTTTAACCTTTAGCGTCTAGGAGAAATGAGACCAATAAGATATCTCTGCATATGAATTGGAATGATCTATGATGCTTACGATTTTGATTTAAATGTGTCTTGATTTCCTGAGTTATTGATCAGTAAGCACGCTTGTATGCTTTAGTTTTCGATTATTGATATGGAATGTTTCAATGTCGGTGTTGAATACCTTTGTAGATCTAGAAAATGCCTGCTTTTTGTTTTTTTTCTTAAAGATCTAAAACTTTATGCATGAGATATGAGTGTGCCAACGTTTTATCTATTTAAAGATGTATACATGCATGTACCATTGATGAGTACAGACCCTTATATTCTTTTTATATAGTACTGGGTATATATACATTGTGATTCCAAGATATTGAAGTAATTCAGGTGTCATGGTTGCGATTCCAATACTTGAAATTTATACATGTATGTGCCTATGATTTCAAGATATGGAATATTTAAATTCTACATTCGATTCCCCAAATGTTGCTAAATTGGTTTCTAAAATTTGAAATCATTCACAATTTTATAAATGTGTTTAAATTTAAACTTATTCCAAGATAAAAAATGTTTAAATGTTGCATTCGATCCCCAATTGTTGTCAAGTCGGTTTCTAAAATCTGAATTTGTTTACAGTCTATGTGTATGGAATACTTGAGGACAAATTTACAGTAGCATTGGAAATCTCTTCCTCCGTTCTTGAACTGTAAACGATTTTGAAGTGTGCGGATCGATATAACCTTCAAGTCTGAGATAGAATCAGTGTGTGTATGCATTATTCTTTCTAAATGTATTGATCATTTCTGGATTCAGCATGTGTATGATAATAAAAAAATCGAATTGTGTAAGTTTTAGATCGGTCGTAGATTTTAGTTCTTTTTCACTTACATCTTGTAAACGTTTCCATAATTATGGATCTAACCTCGTATGCGTGTACCTCTGATTGACCACTGAACTCGTTGTGGTGCTTGTATGTTGTTTAAACTCATATCCATTTTGATTTGATCCCAAAGGACTGCGTTGGATTTATAAACGTTACATTTAAATTTACAAAGGTCGTCTACATTAAATCTACTCTCGTCCTTCTTCTAAGGAGAGCTGTTGAGAATGGGTTTTCCCTTTGAATCTAGGATAACAGTTGAAAAGCTGTCTAAATGATCAGCTACGATTTTAATAGTTGAGATTCGCCTCTTTTGAAGTTTAAATCCTTTTTTGTGTTGGTGTTTTACAATGGTATCATGAAAAATACCAAAGCTGGAAAGTTAGGACTTCCTTGGTCCTTTTGATTAGTTAATTTTCTTGTTTGAGTTGTTTACCTTGCTACATTTTAAACATGTTATCAGATTGTTGACTCGTGTGTTTTTTGTTTATCTCATCGAATGCCTCGACTATAATTTGCGTTGACCTGGTATATGTTTGATTTTCTCCAGTTTAGTGGTAGGTTGTGAGGGCATGCATTTGATAACGCCTGTCAGTTTATCTCCGCCTTCATTATATTCTACCCTCGACAAGTCGAGCTTTGATTCTAACGAGGTAGTATGCTCTATGATTTTGTTTGTTTATGAGAAGAAATTAAGTCGAGTTCTTCTTCGTGGATTTGAAATAGTTCTGCTTGTCTAGTTCATAAACTAGATAGAATTATGAAGAGGATATAATTAGTATTTGAAAAGAATATAAGTTGTTTTGGTTAAGGAATGCACGGTGAAGACTTTCTGCTAGTATGACCTGAACAACAAGTTTTATTGTCACTTAAGTATATATATATATATATATATGTGCTTACACGTGTTGTTGATTTTTGTTTTGTTTAGTATTGAAAAAACAACAACTATAACTTTATATATATAAGAAGTGTAACCATATAGAAATTGTGTATATATAGGAGCATTGAGTTCGATGTAACTTTAATGTTTTTAGTTTTTAAATCCGTGGTAAATTTTATTCTTTTATATATTGTGTAACCAATATATGTTTGTGCTTATAAACGGAAATAATTATTTTGGAGTAATGCCTTACACTGTTCATATCTTGGAGTAAGATTCTACATGTGTCTGTTTGACCGTTCTGTTTGGTTAAGGATTTGTTTGTTTGGATGATTCCAGCGAATTGGCCATCGAGTTGTCACCTAAAAGTAAACTCATAACCTTCGATATGTGCTGGGATTGACAACTCTGGCGTTACTCTTAAGAATAAGAGTTGGTAGTTAGGGTACCCAACATGAAATCCATCAACTTGTAGATTAAATAAGACAAAATAGGGTAAAATATCTTCTAAATCAAAACTCAAGATTTATTTTATTATTAGATCAATTAACAAATAAACACTAGAAACAATTTGAGATGTGCAGACAAACTGGAATGAGATTGCTTTCTCAACTAAGATGTGGAACGAAAATTGGATGTTAATTATGAACTAAAGATTTATGGGAACATCATTGATTTGATGCCATCAGTGCTAAGATTTCTCTGTTAACTCAAAGTTTAAAACACTATCAATCTTGCATGGGGATTCTTGACGTGCACTCCGATTAAAGGAGAATGCCTCACTCCCGATATATTTGGATCAATGCTTGTGTTATCCCCTTTGAACTAGCAGTGTACAACAGTCTAGAGTGATGTACTTTTTATTTTAACGTTGGGCTACCTTAGGACAAAAAAGTTCAAGGTCGAGAGGTGACTAGTGCAAATTGCCAAACTAGATCCTGATTATATTTTTTTTTAATTGCATGAACAATATGGATATTGGGATAAGTTTAAAATGAAGGAACTTCGATGTACAAGAGCAGTACATGATGGTTTGCAGTGTCAAAATCCCTAATCCAACATTGACCAGAACTCTCAATACTCTGTTCGTAGCACTCACTTTACCCTCTGTTTCACTGATCAACCAGCTGGATACATCATCAGACTGTAGCCACAAAAATTGCTCCTCACGCATTTTTAGAAACAGTCTACATATTTGAATATTAAATGATGAAATACAATAGAGAAGGATGAATATTTAAGGATGAATATTTGAGCGAGAAGGATGAATGCTTTTTATAGTTTCAGGTATTTATGCATAATTTAATTTGGATTGCGTTGAAAGACGTGGTTTATTGTTTTATAAATTGATATGGATAGCAAATTAAATTATGTTCATATATATTTTAAAATATATATATATTTTAAATTATGTTTATATATATTTTAAATTATATTTATATATTTTAAAGAAATAATATTCCTCGTTGTTTATATTTACTAGATAAATAGAGAAATAGTATTTCCTTGTAGTAGACATGCGTTGAAAGACGTTTAAGTTATATAACTCATCCAATTATATATGGAAAGGAATCCTAATTAGATACATTATATATATCGAAAGAATGGTAATCTATATTTTTGCTAAATAAAAAGATGATTGGTGGGATAAAGTTTGGGAGAAGCTTTTAATTAAAACATAGCACTCCATTGAAATGGTGAATTGAGAAAAATAAATATATGGAAATGTATTTCAATTACTCTGTAAATTCAAAATTATGATTCTTAGTAAGATGAGCAGCACACATGTTTTTGATAAAAAGTAATGTATGCTATATGTATTGTTAAAGTGTTATATATTGTATGTAGGAGGGGATGTAATTATACATTAGTATATTTGAATGAGAAAATACTTTAAATATTTTTTAAGGAAGGCATTTTGTGTGTTGTAATTATTTATGGGGAGGATTGTATTTATATGCCTTTGTATTTTGAAGAAATACAATTGAGGCTTAGTATATTTGGGTTGCAAGGATTAAATTGGGTTGTTAGATAATTGAAAAATGCATTATATAAGTGATGTATATATCTAAGTGATCCCAATTGGTATATATATTTGATATAGGTATAATATTTGTTACTTTTTAACTTGAAAAGTATTGCAAATAATGAATCTTATATTTTAAAAGGGAATGCACTTTACCCACTTTAGATTTGATGAAAAGAAAATATCACTTTTTTGAAAAGAGAATGCATTTATAAAAATTACATTTTTATATTTGATGATTGCTGCAATGGTGTTTCATTAATATCTATTTATTCAATATGGATATAGAGAGTTGTGATTATAATTTAGTGATGTATCTATTTATTTAATATGGATATAGAGAGTTGCGATTATTATATAGTGATATTATGCTCAAGTTTAAATAACATAACTTTATATGTATTGTAATGTATAAAGCTATGAGTTATTTTACGTGTTGGGGTTTATATAAATTACAAAGATTTGATTCGATACATAAGGACTTTGCATTCATTAGCAAATACTCTTTTTGTGATTTACGTAATTGAGAATATGATGCAGATATAGTTAAACATCATTTTACACACATGTATGTTCTACTCTGTGAAGGATTGATTATTTGAATACAAAATTTTGTGTTTATGTATAGCTTATAGTTTAGATAACATGATCGTCGAGGTACACAAACTAGTATTAGTAGATTCATATGTTTGAATGCATGTAAGCTACTTTACATAATTATAAATGCTTAAATAAATGCATGAAAAGTGGAGTTGTGTTTGAAGATAGGAAATGTGATATATTGTTTTTTACCTCCCAATATATAAGGGTTAAACGTGGTAATAACTAGTGAAGTCTTGTAAGATGTAATTGAAACGGACATTGTAATAATACTTGACTGAGTTGTAGTTCGAACCTATAATGATATGAAGAAGACATAATAAGCATGTTCCTGATATTGGTAAGCTATCGATATCTACTTGTGGTGATGTGTAAAATGTTTAGAATCTTCAAATAATGATTAACATGTTTATCTTCTTGTATGTGGAAAAGGAAACAGTATGGTTACAAGAAAACATGTATGCATTGAAGCATTGCTTGATTGCACTACCCAAAAAGATTGTCAAGAAAGTGCAACTAAATTTAAAAGTTGCCCAGGATCGGCAAAACGTTACACAGATTTAAAACGAACTCCAAGAGAGTTCAACGTTTGGTGATCATGTATATCTAAAGGTAAAGTTGAAGAAGAGTTCCTTGAGTTTGGGAAGGTGTTCCAAACTTGCGACAAGATATTGTGGATCTTTTGAAGTGTTAGCTAAGATAGGGCTGGTAGCCTATCAACTTGCACTTCCACCTAATATAAAAGTACACGATAAGCAAACCGTTGAGTTGCTGCCTCCTATGGTTGGGAGGAGTTGATTCTCCAAGTGTGTTTCCCCTGGATTCAAGTAAGTAGATATGATTTAGTTTCTCATATATTTCGGCTTGACTTATGGTTATTTTCATGATCAATAAAATATCTTGACAGTCAAAACAAACTGGCCTTTGTTTGTGTTCCTTTTGATTAATTAAAATCTTTCCTGATGTATTGTTTATGCTAGGGCTATTACAGTGTTAGGCAATGAATATCTAGGACAACGAGTGGTGAATAGATAGAGATTATTACAGTGATTATTACATAATAACTACAGTAATCACTCTGATATTCTTTCTTAAATAACTTCAGGAAAAAATAATCCATTATGTGTAGTGCAATATATATTAATCTACTATGTTCAACAAAGTCACCAACAATATATATATATCTCAATCATGTGAATCATAAAAATCTTTCCAATTGAATATATTGTACCAACATAGTTTCATCTTAATGCTAGCTCTATGAATTGTAGAGAGGGATCAAATCCCTTATGGTGTGAACATTTGCTCCACTTTAGGACTCTAAAAGGAGTATGCAGCTCGAGAGATTTGATCCCTCTCTACACTTGATAGAACCAAAGTCAAGATGGATTTATGTTGGTATGGAGACAAACATCAGTATTTTAGTTTAAAAAAAACAAAAATAAAAACCACGACCTACAACTTGATTCCCAATTATCACCCCTTAATCTCCATCCATGCAACAATTTCTAAGGTTTATTCATTGTTTTATTATTAAAAACTTTGTGATATTTCAACCATGAAACATAAAATTTCCATTTAAAACTTTTCTTTTAATCAACAGTGCAAAAGATATGCCAATGTAAGCCTCTTCCATACTCGACAAAAGATTGTTTTTGTCGAATCTTGTAGGGGATGAGGTGTAGGATAACTTGCCAGGCACAAAGCATAGAAGCTTGTTAATGCAATTGTTGAAAACATACTCAAGAAAGACAAGTACATGGAAGACAATATGAATACCTATATATAGAAGCTTTTGATGGTTGATACATAGTACAAAAGATTAATCAAATTACACAATATATAGTATTTTATATCAATCCTAAAAACACATAACAATAGTGGCAAATTGGATATTTGGAAGGCTTCAGCGTGACCTTTTGTCATCTTTGCTTGGTTATAAATATATACTTGACCATGCAGTATTCTGATACAACACAATCAACAACATGATGGACATTACGTCTGGTAAGAAAAAAAAGATAGAAAACAACCAACTAAAATGTCTAGTTCTCTCACTTGCATTTTTCCTAATCCACCCATTCCAAATAAGACTAGAAAACTAAAATCAAACAGCCTGCTGATGGATTTTGAAGGTTGTCCAATCAATCTTTGTGGGTTCTACTCTAGGGGAAACTTAGGGTCTTTGAAGTTGGTCATCGACGAAACTCACTGACAATTAAAAACTTGTCCCTAGTTTAATAATTGGCATTTCATTAACCAACATTAAGCTTGAAAAGAATTCTAGCTTCAAAATTTTCATAAAAAAATGCACAAGGTTCTGAAATCAAATCATCCCATGACAAATACATGAAACTCACAAAACTCTTACAAATGAAATTAAAAGTAGTCCTAGCTGAAAATTACCAAGAAACAAAATTAAATCGGATGGAATTTGAAATTCAAAAGTGCATTAAAACCATGGTCGATTATCCAAATATATAAAGTATAAAATTACTTACACACATATCCACATACTTTGAAATCACTCCAAATATCTAAATATACAAATATTTGTGTTCTAAAAAAATCATATTTAAATTCAAAATAAGAAATTTCACATTTAAATTGAATAGAATTTGAAATTCAAATTTGATAAATTAGCTTACAATATATCACATCTCACCCGGTGACGTTGGCTGTAACACATCTCACCTAGTGACGTTAGCTTTCAAGTTTCAACCTCTCGACACTAAATTAACTCACATTTTTGTTCTTTCCTTAAACACTATGCCCTCTATCACTGAATATTTTCTTTCTTCGTCCACAATACTCATGTTCTTGATTTATATTTTTTTTGTTTAAAAAAAATCGGTTTTCCTAGCATGCCTTTATTTTAATTTATATGAAATCAACTATCTGAAAAGTATTTTAATTGATTGACTTGTAACATTCAATCATTAAATTAATTGGTTCACTTGTAGCATTCAAACATTAAAGTTAAAACTGAAAAGTTTTTTAATTGGTTCACTGGTTGAATTCAAACATTATTAAAGTTAAAAATGCGTAAACAGGCATTAATACGCGAAATAATATGAAAAAAAACACCTTTTAATTTAAATAGAAGAGAAACATTTTATTTTAGATATTAGATTTGTTGGGGCCCGAGCCAAAGGCGGGCCCTCCAAAAATTCTCGAGGGCCAAGGCGTAGCCCAGGCCGACGAGGGGGGTTGGAAATAGTTTTCAACCAGCAATTGACGCGCCTCGGTTTTACCTCACTAGCTGCGTCATTGCCCCAAGCGCAAAGATGAATTGCATTTCTTTCGTCCATGATTATATACTCTCTCGCACCATTCTTTCGATTCTTGTTTTACATGTGGGACAAGATAATGCCTCCATTTGTTTAACAAGCCCCTCTCTTGATTTCATCTTTATTCTTGGCAAGAGTGCATTGAGATAGCATGGAACGCTATGTTGTGCATGGAGGAACTAGTTGAGTGTTTTCTTTTTTCATAAGTCCATCTACTTGTTACGGATTCTGGAAGAGAGTGTCACGAGGAAGTGATTGATTGTGTTTTGGTGCATGGGGTATCCGGCTTGGGGGTGGAGTGGAGCAAACAACCGAGTTGCTTTCTCATATGGTTGAGAGGAGCTGACTCTCCAAGTGTTTTTCTTCATCATTATTCCAAGTATCTTTCTGGCATTATCTTCAAATAGGCAACCCTAACCTCCCTTTACATGTTTGTGGTTCTTTTATTGATTAACAATTTTTAATGTATATTTTAGGGTCGTTACACTAAGTTAGGAAAAACCTAAGCAAAATCCATAACATAATCTAAAATCAATTAAATTTTGGGATTTGAAAGACGGCATCAAGGTTTTCCATAGGTTTTTCCATACAACCTTTAGACGTGGAAATATCAATTAGCAAGTTATAATATATATGGTAAAATTAGAAGGAGAGTCCTTGGTTAATCTGTTTAACAAACAAAATAATGAGTATTTCTTTTTTATATTTCAATGAGCCAATAAATATCAATTCAATTTTTATTGCTCTTTTCATAATTATGTCGAAAGGAGGAGGAATTCTAAAAATAATATAAGCAATGATGAGGATGAGGGTTTGGTGCAAGAGAGAAATACGAGCATGAGGGTGAGGGTGAGGTTGAGTGTGAGTGTGGAGGTTAAATAGAAGAAAAGTGGGTGAGATAGGAAAGAGGAGAAAAATGAGGGTTGAGAAAAAAAAGTGAGGGGAAATAAGGAGAAAGCTATTAAAAAATTTGTAATTGTTTAAAAAATTAATAATTGCTTAATAAAATAAAATAGTTTTTGAGAAAGAAAGCTGGTCTTCCGGAGGAAGGATGCAAAATTCAAGGGACCAAAATACTTTATGATTAAAAAATTTAGAAACGTCTTTCTTTGATATGTATTAAAATAAAAAGTAAAGGTGATAGGTAAAATAGAAGAAAACATGATTAAAATAATTTGTAGTTGTTTAAGTAAACAAAACTTTGAATATTGATATCATTTTGGCAGTTTTATGGTCTGTGTGGAAAGAGCGGAGTCATTGTATTTTTGAGGAGATTTCGATTGACACGATCAGAGCAGGATCAAACACACTAAAATGGTTGATTTCTCTTGGTTCACTGAACAAGAAGTCGCACTGCAGAATGATCAATGCTCCTCACGTGGACCGAGTTGGGGTTGTTGGGTTCTTCGACGGTGCCCAGCGGAATGGAATATGTGGGGCAGGAATGGTAATAAGAATCAGCAATCATACTACCTACTGTATGAAATTGGAGGTTGGGGGTGGCACAAATTCAAAGGTTGAGCTCGTCGCTCTCTGGGGCCTTCTCTATTTTGCCTGG
Source organism: Pseudotsuga menziesii (assembly GCA_001517045.1). NCBI lineage: Eukaryota > Viridiplantae > Streptophyta > Pinopsida > Pinales > Pinaceae > Pseudotsuga > Pseudotsuga menziesii. Next base: position 21,846 of record LPNX010995960.1, on the reverse strand, counting down.
AAAATGAATTTGCTTCCTATTATGGACTTTTGGGATTCTAAAGCAATTATTGATTGGGCAATGAACAAGCATAACCTGCACAACCTAGACCTCCAGCATTGGGTCATCCGGACTAGAAGCATCATTAACAACTTCCACTCAATTTCTTTCATCCATGTTATGAGAGAGTTGAATACCGAGGCCGATCATCTGTCCAAACTCGCCCTTAAGGAAGAGTCCAGAAAGATTGTTTGGGAACTGATCCAGGAGGGCACTTGCACTGAGCATCTTTTAATCTTCTGATTTACATCAGTCACAAAATCAGTCACAAGCAATTTCTAGTTTTCAGTATTAGTTCTAATCTGGTTTTTATAAGTTCAAAATTAGTCACAAGCTATTTTCTAGTTTTAAGTACTAGTTTTAATCTTGTTCTTATGTGTTTAATGAGGTTTGATAACAAGAATTTGAAGGCAAAGTATGTTCAGTACTCGGATCATATGACTTTAAGGTCTAGTCGAAAACTCATTGTAACTACATCACAACTTTTCATATTAAATAAAATTGTCTTATTGGTGTGAAAAAAAAACTTTTAACATTAAAAGAAGTTTGCATTTCTTATGAACTATGCAACCGGCCAAAATACTTTATGAGTTGAAAATTCGAAGTAAGTAAAAAATTGGATAAATTTGGATTGAGTAAAATTTCGCTTTGTTTTATTTATTTTTTTTGAAATTTTAATGTATTATAATTTTTAAAAACAATGCTTTATTGTTATAGTTTTAATTAATTAAATTTATAAATTTTAATAATTTTTTTCAAGTTCAAGAAAAAAATCAACATAATAATAGTTAAATTTATTTACCTTTTAACTCATACAAAATTATATAATATATTAACCTAATATCATAATCAAATCATACTTGGATGGGTCCATTGTAATTTTGTAATCGAATAATATGAACATTTCACTCGAATGAGTGGCTTCCATTCCCAAAGTCAAATATGATGCTTAACATTCAGTTAATATTATAACCAAGTTGATTCCTTGCGTAGAGGCATGCTAAAGAGGTAATGGTATTTATCGGTGTTCTATTTCGTGGAATAAAAGTAACTCAATGAGACATCTAACTAATAAAAATAAATATAGATTGCATCTAACAATGTTTTTGTATTTAGACAATTTTGTATATATGAATAAAATATGTATAAATGTATGGTTAAAGATTTAATTATATTGTAAAAAAATAAACGTATTTAATTGTATAGAAGAGGTGTATTATACAGCTTAGTATTGGAGAAATGTGTAACTTTTTTCATGCTCATCTTAAAGTTGATGGTTGTTTTTTATAATAATAAAAAAATAAAATATTATTAAAAATAACATGTTGACTTAAATTAAATTTAAATTATTTAGATTGCATATATATACAACAATATAAATTAGATAAACTAAAACCATAAACATTGGATTACACATTTCTTCAACACTTCCACTCTAAAAAAAGGTTTACACCTTGAGATATTTGATCATTTTCGGTGCTTGGTAGATCCCCTTTTAGATAGATCTATTTTGGTTTATATTTTCATAAGTCTAAGATGTTGATTCATTTTCAATTATTGGGTGGTTAGATATTTTTATAATTGTATTATTGGTTCTAGATTGGTGACAAATATGTGGAAACACGTGGTAGAGAAAAGATGGGACATGGATTCTGGTATATTGGGAAAATGAACTCATTCATCACCTCATTAATGCTATAACAAATGCATATAATTCCCATCACCAATGAGATAAAACTCGTATTCACTCCTTAACATGATGGATGACTTCTCAGTGCTCACTATGGTTGGTTCATATGGGAGGATTGGCTCGCTTTGATGGACATTCTTAAAATGTCTACAGTAATGGAAGGTAACCATATCTATGATCTTCTCTATTTGCAACATTTCTCAATGCCTATTTAGCGAGTGTGTTCCCCCTTAGGTGGATCAATGGGGTGAGAATGGACTATATTCCATTGATAAATATTTGAAGCCCTTGATATTGTGATCTTGGTATTGTGATTGGTAAGGGAAGCATAGAGGTTGACCACCCAAAACCTAGTGATAAGAAGAGAGGCAATAGGTGATTAACATAAGAGATAAATACCTACTAAGCAAAAAGCATGAAGAATCTATACCATCAATGCCACTTAATTTCCATGGGGGAGATAATGGAGAATATGGAGATTAATGTGAAGGTCAAGAGGATGCAAACAATAAACCACTTAGTTGATGAGGAGGTTTGTAATATTATACCACACTAAAGGCAATCGCAAGGGAGAGAATCTAAGTTTGCAAAGACTCTAGACGTGTATTTCCATATCAAAGAGTTAGTGGTTTCTTATGTTGATAGAATCAAAGCCAAGGGTGGCACCATCATGCAAAAGAGAGAACAAGTGGACAATGAGCATAATGCCTTGATTACAACAATTTGGTGTTTAGAGGTAGATCATGCTAATGGTGAAAGAATGAATTAGTGAGAGGATTAAGGCATGCATGCTAGATAACCCCATTGAACTATTGTTGTAATCTCACAGATCACAGAAGGTTACCAATACACATTGAATCATATAGACATAACAGGCACAAGATACAAGAACATAGATATGGAGAATAAAAGATTATATTATAACATGAGGGTCCATACATACATAGAACTGAACCGAGTTCTCATCTGGCTCAACAGCCTACTATATATGATTTACAAACAGTTACATATAACTACTTGTCGGTTCGTTCAACCGACACGACCTTACACGGCCGACCTAATCTCCCATTAGTCGGCTATTCAACTAGTCAGCTCACCGACTAACTCCTCCAACATCTCCCCCAGCAACAAAACCTTTCTTCATCTCAAAGAAACAGGGGAGGTACTTCAGCAGTGTGTTGTCTTAGGTAGTTGTTTCTAGTATTATTTGTCTTCATGGACTATGTATTCGGATGGTTGGTCATTTCTGCACGCATATTTCCACAATTGCTTTTGCTGTAATGGCCAATTCGTGTTGAAATTCTACCCAGCTTTGTAATACTTTTTGGATGTCAATAGTCAATGTTGTGATGCTTGATAAGGTCGACATCTTCTCCTGGATGGAAAGGTCTGCTATGATTTCCATGTAGGGTCCCATGAATTGATCTTTTTCCTCTGCTGCCTCCAGTAGTCTTTTCATCTGCAGGCAGATTGTATCTAGTTTATCAAGGCTTAGGAGTGCTTGTTGTACCCACTGGTGTGCTTGTTTTTCAAGTTTCTGTAGTTTGGTTGTTTCCAATATAATTTGATCTTGTATCTTGTTTCTCAGTGCTTCTTCGGTGCTTTTTCTTCTTTCCAGTGCTTGAATTTGTTCTCGGGTTTGTCGAGTTTGCTGAAATACTTTTCTGTAATAAGTGGGCCAATCACGAAGTACTTCTTCTGTGATGATAGATTCTTCTAGGTGGTCTTGCAGCACTTTGTGAGCTTCTGAGAATGTTGTGTATTGCTGCCTTAACAGTCTGGATGTCTCCTCTTTTTGGTCTTCCTTTGTATTTAGTAGATGTGATTGTAGAGTCGACACCATGCTTTCAAATAGATGGTATGCCTTTTCAAGCGGCTTGTCGGTGTCGACCTCTAGAGGTCCCGGTATTACTGTTTGAACTAATTTTCTGCATTTTGATAGAAACTCGACTTGTTCATTCTTACTGTCGTCGAGCAGCTGTCGCCTGGTCTGGCTTCTTGTTTTTTTCCTCGGTGGCCAGAGTTTCTAAGAGTTGTCCCAGCTCTCCGTCTCTTAGCTTTGTTGCGTCGACTGCAGTAGTCGATCCAAGTTGGCTAATGTGGACCATTGTCGATTTTGATTCTTTGTGCTGTTCTTTCTTCTTTTTGTCTTTTTTCTTTTATGTTTGTGTTGTTTTGTCTGTTGTTGTGCTTGTGCATCTATAAGTGGTAGATTCTCCTATGGTTTATTTTTTAGTTACTGATCTTCCACGGTCGGTGGAATTTTCGGTTGATTTTCTTGGGTGGAACCTGTAGCTCGGTGTGTGTTTGGAGGATTTGATACACATGGTTCAGGGTTTGGTAAAGGTTATGGATTGGGAAGTGGTGGTGGAGATGGTGAATGGTCTGGTGTAATTAGTGTAGTGGGGATATTGTCAGTCGATGTCGAGTCTTCGACTTATGGTGGTGAATCATCTGGGTCATTAGAGAATAGGTTGTCGATCACCCAGTTGATATCTTCCAGGTTATCTTCCTCCACATCTCTTATTGGTTCCTTGATTAGTGGAGGGTGTGGGATGTCGAAAGGGATAATGGATGAGGTGCGACTTGCAACAATTTGAGATGTCTTGTCAAGGTTCCTTAAGAATGTCTACTTGATAATTCCCACAGATCTTGGTTTCTCGGGTATTTGGCCAATTTGCTAAAAGAGGATTTTTCGTGGTACACTAGCTTCAATTAGTGGACATTTGGTGGTAATCTTCTGGACAGAGGTGAGTAGTTCAAGTAATTTTTCAATGTATGCCTGGAAATCACCGTCTTGGTCGAACCGTTCTTTCAGTGTCTTCAGCATAAAATTCTTACAAATGTCGATTGGGCTTCTGGTGGGTATCTATGGGGTGTCTTCCTATGTAATCTAGGTTGGAGATGGGGGTGGAGGTGTAGAAACTAAATCAAAAATGTCTTCCTCAGTTGAAGTAGTTGCAGTTTTTACCTTTTTCGGTCATCCTTGCTTTGCTCCTGCGTTGACGAACCGACTGAATTGTGTTTCGACTGAAACTTTGTTTGTTGTTGCGTCTTCTATGATGTCGACAACTATCACCAATAGTTCTTCTTCATCTTCTGACTCTAAAAGGAGAAGCTTGCGCTTCCCTTTCCCTTTTTCCTGAATTGCCTTCCTCTTCCTTGAGGCTGCTACTTCCCTTTCTATTTTCCTTAAGTTTTCTTTTGTCATAGCATATTCTGGATTGTCTGATTCGATATCTTCCTCTAGTTCTTTTTCTCTCTCTTATTGGTTGGTCAGGATGATATTTTTCTCCGCTGGTTTAATTACCTGTTGCTTAGTTGGTGTACTTACCCTTTGGGTCGGTGGTGGTATGGTTGTTATTTGCAGTCTGTTAGTGTCCTCTGTCAGTATATCATCCGACATGAAGGTACTGATATGTAGTCGGAGTTCGTAGTCCTCCTCTTTTTCTTGGTCTGTTAATGGCTCTTCAATTGGTTGATTTATCTCCTTGGCTTTTGCTGGTATTGATAACTTTGTATTGGACTGTCGAGCTATCTCTCGAAAAATCTCTTCAAGTGTTGGGTAATAGTCGAGAGGTTTCACTGTTGCTTTTTCCCCTTACATGTACTAGACTATTGTGTGGTCAAACTCGAGTTGAATATGTGTTGTTTTCAGTAGACTTCTTCAAATGTTCTAAGGCACCCTCCATCTAGTTGTCTGGATTTTCAGGTTTTGGAACCAGTTTTCTAGCATTAATTTACCATTTTCCAATTCTTTTAGTGAGCCATTCTGTGAAAATGGCTTGAAACTCCACATGTGGTACTTGTGTGGTTCCTGGAACTGCTTGTCCCCGACTGGGCACAACTGGTACATTGCTATCCAGAGTATTAGAGATGGGAACCTTATAATCCCAGCCGACTCCTGACATTTCTCGCATATACTTTTGTGCATGTTGGCAACATGTTGAGCCCAATGATAAATTTTTCCTGTAGTTGCTATTGTGTCCACTACTTCTAGCATGTCTAGATTCAGATCACTTCCTCGACTTGTAGGAGTGAGTCTTGTCGCTATGATTTTGGCCACGATTTGCAGTGTCCGAGCTTGTATTTGACTAATCATTAGCCCTTTTGAGATTTTCCCTTTTGGTGTTCCAGTTAGTCATTCTACTAGTCCTTCTTTTATACAAATAGGGACAGGGTCACCCTGATTTGATAGACCGGTAAGTTTGTATATTACATCCCCAGAAATTTCTAACGGTCAGTTGAAGTAAAATTTACCATTGTGATACCGACTAACGATAAATTTCACTGTTGTTTCTTTTGTTCCTCCAAAGCTTGCCATGAACGGTGTGTTCATGCAGCTCATGATGGTGTTGTAGCTTATCTTCTCTGCTTCTGTTGTTATTTTCTTGTCTTGGTAAGCCCATTCTTTGATTTCTGCCCAGGTTTTGGTCCACAAGGTTTCTTGTACCTTGGCATTTTTTATATTTCTTAATCTTCTCATCAGTGGGGTTTCAGCAGATTGCGGTTCTTTTGTTTTTGCAGCTACAGCTCTGGTTTGCTTCATGGCCATCTTGTTGGTCTCTTGGTCCGCTTTTATTACAGGGTCTCGGCTCTCAAACTTCTGACTGCATAGTTGTTCTATCTCTTCAAAATATGGTAAATGATCTTTTTCTAGCCCGATATTTATAAGTGGAGCCGGTGACATTTCTGTCGATGGATGTATTAATGGCAGAAGTGATGGTCCAGCACGGTCTCTAGAGTCTGCGTTAATTGTGATTTGATTTTGGCGCTCCTTCTGTCCGTAGTCATGAAGGCGTGATTTGACCTTCGGGGTCGTCGATCGATGTCGATCATGCGAGCAGTCGATGGCGATATGTCGATGGGGTTGGTGTCGATTGTCGAAGTGCTGGTTATTATATCTTTCAAATTTTCCTGTCATTCTGTTTTATATCTTTCGAAGTTTCCTGTCATTCGGTTGTTGAAGTGCTGGTTATTATATCTTTCGAAGTTTCATGTTGATCATGCGAGCAGCAAAGTCGTGTTCCTCCCTTAAGTGTTGATGTAGAGGGTAGGGGATGCTACAAGTTCATATGCAATATTTGATTACAAAAGTAGTTTTGAATGTTTTACCATTAGGATCTTACGTTGTATTAATTGGCATGGATTGGCTAGGAAAACATAAAGTTGTGCTAAATTGATTTGAGAAAACTTTTGATTGTATTGATGAAAATGGTTAGAGGGATTCCAAAGAAGGTTCTTACTAGGAAAATATCTACCTTAAATTGAAAAAGTGACCTAGAAAAGGATGAAGGGTGTTTGTCGTACACATCACCGAAACTAATGATAAGGAAACAAAACCTAGTTTGGAGGATCTTCCCCTTTTAAATGATTATAAAGACGTCTTTCCTGAAGAGATACCAGGACTACCTATGAAGTGGGATATTGACTTTACCATTGAATTGGTACCATGAGCAGTACCCGCCTCGAAGGCCCCTTATCGAATGAACACACATGAGTTGGTAGACTTAAAATTACAATAACAAGAATTAATAGATAAATAATATCAGTCCGAGTGTGCCTCCATGGGGAGCAACTATATTATTTGTTAAGAAGAAGGATGGTACATTCAGGACTTGCATCGATTACAAACAATTAAATAATATGACAATTAATAATAGATACCCTCTCCCCCACATTGACAACTTATTTGACCAAGTACAGGGAGCGTTGATATTCTCTAAAATTGACTTGAGGTCTGGGTAACATCAAGTAAGAATTAAGGACGAGGATGTCCATAAAAATGCATTTAGAACAAGGTATGGGCATTACGATTTCCTTGTTGTACCATTTGGGTTAACCAATGCCCCAACCACGTTCATGTGTTTAATGAACAGTGTTCTTCACAAATAATTAGATAAGTTTGTAATAATATTTATTGATGATATATTAATATGCTTTAAAATGGAAGAAGAGTATAAAGAACATTTAAGTTAGTGTTGCAAACATTAAGAGAACATAAACTTTATGCAAAGTTTAGCAAATGTGATTTCTTTCAAGATAAAATTCAGTACCTAGGTCATGTAATAACTAAGGAAGGTATTTCGATGGACCCATATAAAATCAGGGCAATCAATGATTGGCTAGTTCCTAAGGATGTAGCCGAAATTCGATCCTTTTTGGGAATCACAAGTTACTATTGTAGGTTCATTGAGGGATTCTCCAAAATTGCTTATCCCATAACCTCACTTCAAAAGAAAGGAACTAAATTCATATGCTCTAATAAATGTCAAGAAAGCTTGAAAAAACTTAAGCACTTACTAACTACCGTGCATATCTTAAGAATTGTAGATCCATACAAGGACTTCGTAGTATGTACGGATGCCTGTCTTGAAGGGATAGGTGGTGTGTTATTACAAGAAGATTATGTAATAAGCTATGAGTCAAGAAAACTTAAAATACATGAACGAAAATATGCAACACGTGAATTAGAATTAGCTGTGATAATACATGCATTAAAGATGTGGAGACATTACTTAATATGAAGAAAAATTACTTTAATGTCGAACAAAATAAGCTTAAAATACGTATTTGATCAGAAAAGCTTAAATGCTCGCCAAGAAAGGTGGTCAACCTTCTTGAGTGAGTATGATTTTGAAATTAAACACATTAAAGTTAAAGAGAACAAAGTGGCGGATGCCTTGAGTAGGAATGCCATTCCACATTGTTCAGTTGCTTTCAGTGGTTATAAAACAAATCTCGAAGGTTTAATAAAAGAAGCAACTAAAAATGATGAAGAGTACTTAAATATTAAAGGACAAGTGGAAACAGATGATAAGCGAAGTGATTCAGCTTATTCTATAAGTTTGGAAGACTTGTTAGTTTATAAAAATTGATTATGCATACCATATTTTGAAGAAGTTAAATGGTTAATTCTAAATGAACTACATAAGAAACCATATTATGGACATCTGGGATACCAAAAGATGATAACCAAGTTAAGAAAAACTTATTATTAGCCTAACATGAAGAATGATGTTGCAAATTACCTAGCTAGGTGTATTGAATGTCAACAAGTAAAAACTGAACATCAACATCCTGTCGGGTTACTGCAACCCTTACCTATTCCATAATGGAAATGGCAGATAATAAGCATGGACTTTATAACGAGATTACCTAAAACAAATAAGCAACATGACTCAATAATGGTAGTTGTTGATAAGTTAAGTAAATTTTCCCACTTCATACTTATAAAATATATTTTTAAAGCCATTAATATAGTTGATATTTTTATGAAAGAAATATTATGGTTACATGGTATTCCAAAGGTTGTGATTTCTGATAGAGATGTGAAATTTACTGGTAATGTTTGGAAATCCTTGTTTAAGGGTCTAGATACACAACGGAATTTCAGTACTGCTTATCATCCTCAAACGGATGGACAAACTAAAATAACCAATCAAGTGTTAGAAGATATGCTATGAATGTATGGAATGGATAAACCAGGTAAATGGGAAGAGTATTTGCATTTAGTAGAATTTGCTTATAATAATGGGTATCAAGATTCATTAAAATTAATCCATTTGAAGTTTTGTATGGTCGGAAATTCCACACACCTATGTCTTGGGATAACCCTGCTGACTAGATTGTTCTAGGACCAGACATGTTAAAAGAGATGGAACAAAAGGTGAAAGAGGTGCAACAAAACTTAAAAGTTTCCCAGAATCGGCAAAAAAGTTACGCATATTTAAAAAGAACTCCAAGAGAGTTCAACGTTGGTGATCACGTATATCTAAAGGTAAAATCGAAGAAGAGTTATTTGATTTTGGGAAGATGTTCCAAATTAGCACCAAGGTATTGTGGACCTTTCAAAATGTTAGCTACGATAGGACTGGTAGCTAATCATCTTGAACTTCCACCTAATATTAAAGTACACGATGTATTTCATGTTTTCTTATTGAAAAAATATGTACATGATGCTACTCATATAATTGACTGGAATGTGATTCAGGTAGAACCCGAGGGCGAGTTACAAACTGAACCTTTCTGCATTCTAGACAGGAGGGAACGTATGCTCCAGAATCGGTTCAAATAAAAGTGCAATGGAAGCACTTTAGCGCTGAGGAGGCAACTTGGGAAATGGAGGATAAACTACGAGAATCATATCCATCCATGTTCCGGAATGAGGAAGGGAGCTTAGAATAAAAATAACATCGTGGATGGCGTTAAGAACAATGGGGGGAGAAATGTAATACCCCCATGACATTATTTTTATTTTTCATATTTTGAAAATTATTTTTATGTAA
>LPNX010995951.1:182109-253675 GCA_001517045.1 Pseudotsuga menziesii | reverse complement strand
TGCAGAAGTGAAAAAATCCTCAGATTTTTCCAAGGTATAATTATGTACACTTCATGTACATGGAGTTGCCACCTAGTCGAAATAGGTGGGCAACAGACCTGATAAATCTTGTTAGGGAGTACAGAGATGTGTTCGCATTTACATATGATGAGCTTAAAGCATATTGGGAGGATGTTTTCCAACACACTATACCCCTAAAACAAAAAATAAAAGAAGTAAAGCCTTTTCGGCTGAAACTTAGGAAAATAAATCCTAAGCTGGCTCCAATAGTAAAGAAAGAATTGGAAAAGATGTTGGCTATTGCGATCATTGTGCCAACAAGGCATTCTTCTTGGTGTTCCAACTTGGTCGTGGTCTGGAAAAAGAATGGTCAAATAAGGATATGTATAGATTTCCGAAATCTTAATATGTCATGCCAAAAGGATAACTATCCACTGCCCAATATGGAAACTTTGCTGCAAAGAATAGCAGGATCCCAAATGATGTCCTTCCTAGATAAATTTTCCGGTTATAATCATGTTGTAATTCAGAAAGAAGATAGGCATAAAACTACCTTCACTACCCCTTGGGGTACTTTTGAGTATGTGAGAATGCCTTTTTGATTGCTAAATGCTGGTGCCACCTTTCAAAGGGCCATGGACTATGCATTCAAGGAGTTGATTGGGAAAATCATTGAGATTTACCAGGATGAACTAACAGTTTTTTCCAAAGAAAGATCAAGTCACATAGGTCACCTTAAGCAAGTATTTGAAAAATGTAGAAAGTATGGTATTTCTCTTAATCCAACCAAGTCAGTCTTAGGGGTTGATGATGGAAAACTTATGAGGCATATAATCTCAAAAGATGGTGTTAAAGTAGATCCAGAGAGAATTAAAGCTATTGAAAAGGTGCCCATCCCTAAGAATATATAATCCCTCCAGTCTTTAATGGCCAGATTAATTTCACAAGGAGGTTCATTCCAAACTTAGTAGAAGTAATGAAACCAATGCAAAAGTTATTAAAGAAAGACGCTAAGTTTGAATGGACAAATGAAGGAAGAGAGGCTTTTAAAAATCTCAAAGAAGCCATTTCTAGATCTCCAGCCTTAGTTAGCCTAGATTATTCCAAGCATTTCCAAATCTTTTCTTTTTCCTCAGAAGATACCATTGCAGGGGTCTTGCTTTAGAAAAATAATGAAGGTTTTGAGCAACCCATCGCATTCATGAGCAAAGCCTTCCAAGAGTCAGAGTTGAAGTACACTACCATGGAAAAGCAAGCTTATGCCTTGGTGAAGTCCCTTAATCATTTCAGGACTTATGTTGGTTATTCAAAAATAATAGGATATGTTCCCCATTCAGCTGTTAAAGATATATTGTCTCAGCAAGATTGCTTAGGAGTAAGGAGAAAGTGGGTCTCAAAAAATTCAAGAGTACGACTTAGAAATTAGACCCACTAAGTTAATCAAAGATCAAGGGTTAGCCAAGATGTTGACAGAAGGAAAAGAGAAAGCATTGGGAATAGTGTGTCAGAATAGCAAGTCAATACTAGTTAGGTCAATAGAATTGCAGCGTTTAGAGCAACATCAATGGTATGCGGATATCATTTTTTCTTAGAAAACCTTACTTGCCCAGATCATCTAGTTGGCCATAAAAGAAGAGCGTTAAGGTTAGAATCCACTAAGTATTGTATCACTCAAAATGGATTGGGTTGGAAGAACCTTGATGGGATAATACTTAGGTGTGTTGATGAGCTAGAGTGTAAGAAGCTCTTGGCTGAGTTTCATTCAAAATTCTGTGGAGGGCACTTTGCAGCAGATACAACAACCCACAAAATTCTCAGAGCAAGTTACTATTGGACCGATTTGTTCACAGATGTTCACAAGTTTGTTAGTTGTTGCCCCCAATGCCAGTTGTTCACTCGGAAGCAAAAGCTGGAAGCCTTTCCTATTCAACCAGTAGTGGTACAAGCCCCTTTCCAATAGTGAGGGCTTGATTTCATCGGCACGTTTAGGAATAATTCAAGTATCGAATATTCTTGGATCCTTACTGCAATCGATTATTTCACCAAGTGGGTAGAAGCAATACCCACCAAGAAGGCAACCGATAAAGTTGTTATGGATTTCTTAGAAGACAAAATCATCACAAGATTTGGTGTGCCTAGTAAGATACCAACTGATAATGCCAAATCCTTCGGTTCAGCAAAAATGTCCTCATTTTGTTTTAAATACGGCATTATCCTATCCCATTCTTCTAACTATTATCCCCAAGGCAATGGTCTAGCAGAATCAAGTAATAAAAACTGAATGGCCATAATAAAGAAAAAAATTGGAGATAATAAAAAGTCATGGCACAGTAAGATAAAATTTGCACTTTGGGCTGAAAGAATAACTAAGAAAAGTGCAACAATGAAAAGTCCTTTTCGAATTAGTATATGGCCTAGATGTCACCCTTCCTATCCATCTTAAGCTTCCAGTGTATCAGTTGCTTCAGGATTTTAGTTAAAATCAAGATGGGGTTCAAAACAGAATTAATCAGTTGGTTGAATTGGATGAAAATAGAAGAAAAGCATTGGATCAGAATATCAGAAATCAAGAGAAAGTGAAGAGGTCATTCGACAAGTCTACCAAGCCAAGGCCTTTTTGGATAGGAGATACAGTTCTTCGTTGGGATAAGCGAAGAGAGAAGTTGGGAAAGCATGGGAAATTTGATAGCTTATCGACGGGACCCATTTATCATCTATGATTTGGCTGGTGCTAATTCATTTCTCCTCAACAATATGGATGGAGAAAAGTTGCTCTTACCAGTGAATGGGCAGTTCTTGAAATTGTTCTTCAGCAACAGTATATGATGCCCATTGGGGGCATTTGGTGTATCAGGGCTTTTCTAAACCTTGCCTCTTTTTCTTTTCAGTATTTTATTTTGTATATTAGTTCTGTATAGTACATTGTTGTACTTTATTGTATATTATGCTGCAATTTATTATTTCATTTGGCAAAAATTATACATGTGACTTACACACTTTTAGTGGTACACATAAACCAAAAGATTCTAGAGATCTCGCGTGACTTCTTGCCCTAGAATGATCAGATCAGTCACACGTCCCACAGTTGGAGCTAGAATGTTATCCACTAAGTTGCACTTAGGTGGATTTTTAGTGAGCAGTGAAAGACTTGAACAATTCAATTGTTCAACAATGTGTTCAGAAGTTCCCCAGGCCAATCGATGGCCCTTTTTTTTTTACATGTTCATACCCTACAGGGAAATTATAATAAATGACTTAGCATGATGAAATTATGTAAAAGGTTTTGCTTTACTAAGACCTAGTCATCAATACTTTACTCTAGGGTGTTTTTTCCTTGAGAATTATGCGTTGTGTTTTAATGACTTATAATTTTCGAGTTTTTCACCCACTCCTCCAAAGCTAGAGTAAATGTCTTGGTGGTTAGACCTTAGGAGGTTATTAAAACCTATGTGTCAATGTATATTACCATGCTAATCATTGTTTTTGAGTCATATGAACATGTACTAAGTTTCCCATAGGTTTTTTTTAATTTTCGGAAAATATAAATTTTTCCGTTTTTCTAGGCTTATTTTTAAAAAGTTAATTAAAAAAATGCAAAAGTGCATAAAAGTGTGATCTAGGGGAAGAATTTTCCATGGGGGTGCTCATTTTCTAACTCAGAGCACCCACTTAACCCCTAAACCCACTTCCTAAGTTTTCGAGTAATTATTTATCTCTAAAATTAATTCTTACTCGAAAATGGTAAAAAAGAACAAAAAACTAGATAAAGTGAAAAATTCGGCAACTCATAAATTAAAAGAAACATGCAAAAATTGAAATTTGTGAGTTGGCGAAGTAAACTGAAAACATTCTTAAGGTTTCTAAAATACTTTGGAGTGTTTTTTCTCGGCAAATAAAGGCAAGCCGATTTTGCTAAATCAAGCGGAGCACATCTCTCAAGAAAATGATGGCAATTTGTGAGGATAATAGCAAGTGTTGAGTTATGAATTAGAAGTTGGCATGTTTTTTTCCTTTTCCATCCCATGCAAACTCAAGTAAAACGCTCTCTCTTGGGCAAGTGCACCACCCTCTCTTGGTCATAGTTTCTATATAAGCAAGGCATTGCTTCGTTATTTGAGAATGAAGCATTGAACCTTTGCTCTTGTAATTTTGCTTGATCATTTGATCACATGTTAATGAAATATTTTTGAAAGGCTTTGGAGGCCAGATGTTGTGCAACCGTCTTGTTTGATGTGCTTTTGGTCGATGTTTTGAGGTGATGTCCAACTAGTCATTAATTACTTTGCAATAATTATTGATTTATCCATCTTAGAGGGTTATTCCAAAACACATAGAATAAGGATTCATTGTCTTTGATTTGCTTATTAATGCTAGATTAATTAGAGATAATGAAGCAGTAGGTGTATTCAGTTGTACTAATGCCATTCTAATCTTTGTTAATTACGCTTATGTATTTAATCTCTTTTAGCAAGTGTTTGTGACAGTGGAGGATAGGTGACTGAAGGAGGAAGTTGAGCTCAACTGCTTCTTCATCCATCTTCAGTTTTTCTTGTTTCATTTCGTTTAACTGTGTTGGGTTGCAAGCACATCCGGTCTTACTAACTTCATCATCAGGAACACGGGTGCTACTAACTTCATCATCAGCATCTACTACACTAGCTAACTCAGGATGGTTTGCCCATGGGTAAATAGGTTCAAGTCCTTGGCTTTCTCTCTCTCTATTATGGTCAATTAAAGCAATCCATTCATTCACTCTACGAGGGATTCTTCCCGTATGCCTAGCATCATGAATTTCATCAAACTCAATTATTGTGTTGTTTTGCTCGTGACCCTGAAGTTGGTTCTCATTTCTTCTTAATTCCTCTAATTCCTCTAAGCATTCACCTCCAAGCATTTCCAAGTTAATCATCCTGGCATGTTCAGTTATTTGATTTTCTTCCGAAGATGAGCCAGAATCTTCCATTGCCATAAACATGTTTTCAGGCTGCATGTATTCCCCTACTTCATTTGCATCTTCCACAATATGGGCCTTAGCATTATTCAACAATTCTTCCCCATATGTGTTTTTAATTCCTTCCTCAAAAGTCTCCAAATGTTTTTCATAGCAGGGTTCCCTATTGATCCTAATCAGAGCGCCGTCAGAGTTTGGGACACAAAGATATGATAAATCCATCATGAGGTATCCCCCTAAACCAGCTGCCCACTTTCTAGATAAAAGCATTCCATATGCTGGGGGCAAGTCAATAAAAACTACATCCATCATACCGGAGATGTCTGTGCATGCAAACAGATCAGCTCTAAGGTTTTTGATCAAGCCATAGGATGGCACTCGCCTTAAATCTATGCCACAAACATTTCCATAAGGCCTAGTTACTTCCAATCCCATTTCCTTCATCACATGCAAAGGCATTGCATTCATAGCTACTCCAGAATCCAACATGCAATTATGCAAGAGCATATTCTGAATGTGTAAGGTTAGGTAAAAGGGAGGGTGACCACCGTTCTTTCTCTCATAGATAGCAAATTGGATGTTAACAGGTGGATCCTTCTCATCTTTGCTAAGTTGTATCCTGTTATCACTCGCCTTGTAGTTGCCTGTGTGAGGTGGATCCAGGATGGATGGTAGAGGGGCAAGCAACTAAGGGGTGGAACCACGACTGCCTAGACTCCCAAATGGATGGTTATCACGCCAATCAAGGCAGCCTTCACTTTATGTTATCCTAGTCCAAGATAACAATGGGGGAGACCCAGATCTGCTCTCGACAGGAGAGATCGGACCTAGACACCAGAAAAAGATCAGATGGGGCTTCAGGATACTTAAGGTGCAAGGCGAATGGAAACTCTAGCTCTAGGGTTTAGGTACTAGCAATCGGTGAAGATGACCGCTATCTTGGGAAACGTAACTGTGACAGGGTGAGCAAGAACAGAGTTGGGATTGTCTAGTACCAAGGAGACAGACTCAGTGAAAGATAATTGACTTGAATTATCAATGAGTGTTGGCAAAGGGAATGGGAGGAGATCTTAAGGATGGGACTAGCGCTACCTAGGAAATCAGTGCCTTATGTGTATTGGGCAATGGAGTCAGCAACAACCTAACGTTTCAGCGAACCCACCTGGGATACACCTTGATCTATGAACCCAAAAAATAGTTGGTCCGGAGAAGCTAAGGTACAGGAAAAACCAGCTCAATGGAAGGCTAGCGCTAGGGCTTGGAAGGACAGATTTGCAGTTCCAGGGTCACCTTGAGGCTAATAACTCAGCGTTGAAGGAGAAATGAGGTCAGGGTGACCTGATCTACAAGCCCAAATCAGAAAATCAGCAGAAAAATCAGATCCGGACAAAGTCAAAATTTGATGAGGGGGCTAGGGGGATTGAGAACCAATTTTTCAGATCTAGGGCAAACCGGAAAGAACTAGCTCAGCGTTGGGGGTGTTCTGGAGTGCTTAAGCTCTGATCTATCAGCCTATCTTGTCAGATTTCAGAAAAAGTCAAATCCGGAAAAGTCCAGTTTTCAGTGAGGGCGCTAGGGCTGTGTTTTAGTCAAAAACTCAGATCTAGGTCAAACTGCCAAGAATTTGGACAGATTTGGGGTTGATTTGGACTGTGTGGGACCCGATCTATCCGTTTGTGAAGTCCGAATTTAGAAAAAATCAAAACCCTGGCAGGTCAAATTTTCAATGGGGGGTCATGCAGTTTTCTGGCAAAAAATCAGATCTAGGTCAAACCAGCAGGAGTTTGACTAGCATTGCAGTTGATTTGGTGAAGGGGAGGCCCGATCTATGAAACCCAGAAATGGTTTGGCCAAATATCGAACGATTCCCAGATTTATTGTTTTTTAGGGTTTTTAGTGTTTTAGAAGTTTTCAAAAAAATTTGAAGTAAAGCAAGGTACAATGGAATACGATCTGAAAAGAAGAGACTTACCTGTTAGATTTACCTGGAAAAGCTTGTAGAAGTCTTTAATAGTGATGATCTTAGCTATCCCAATCAATTCTGGAAGATCTTCATGATTTCTATGGCATATGCAAGCTCCAAGCCACCAATACGCCCCCTATCATGCATGAGCAAACGTCAACCATATCGGATTTGCTAATACAAGATAAAGAAACTGAATGCTACAAGAAAGTAAAACGAAGTAATCATAGATCACAATGAAACTAATGAAAACCCCCTGATCCAAGACAAAGAAAACCGAGCGAGTTGAGGTCTCCCTACAAAAACGCTCTAGCCAAAACGCCCTCTTGTAGACAAAACAATGATAGCAAAAAATATAGATCTCACAAGAATTTCCACAATGCTAGGAAGCTGAAGATTTTCCAATCACCATTTGAGAACATAAGATGCAAAGCAGATCCAGAAAATTTCCACAAAAAAGTCTTTCTATTATTCAGATCCAAGAACCAAAGACCCCTTACAAATGAGAAGCTCTCTCCTTTAAATAGAAATGAGAGAACCTCAATCATAACCGAATCCTAACCACATTCAAAACGAGTGGCTAAGATTAAAAGTTGAAATGTTCTAATCAATGGTTGAGATGAGCTCAACATACAATACATGGATCAATATAACCATAATTTATCAAAGTGGACTAACCCACCTAAAAAAGGTAACCCACTCAACAAGAAATAAAATGAAAACACATGGTGGGTCCAAGGAGTGTTTGACTAACTCCCTCTGGGTGTCCCCATGGCACAATAAAATAATATAATAATTTAATTCTTTGACTTTTGTGCCTCCTTGAGGAAATCGTGAGCCTCCCAAAAGAGCTCCAGAAAATAATATAAAAATGCCCAAAAATAGATGTGGGCCCAATCAGGAGCTGCAACTGCTGGAGAAGGTGTGGAGGACATCACTCTCATCCCATGTCATTTCCTTGCCTCAGTAGCCCAAATCGATTTCTTCAATAGCCATTTAATCATTTTTAATCTGCCTCGAGAAACGTGATCCTGCCAAAACAGCCTCCTAGGGTGCCTGTGTTGTCAAACTGAGCCCACCAAGCTCTCTGGGATGGGGGTACTATGGTACAAACAAGTGGCTGCACCCCCCTATGCCCATACAACGCCCTAGGAGACCCAACTGAAACATCTCCCTGCTAAAAAAGATTTCAATCTGTGAAGAAAAACTGCATCAGAAAGGCAGAATGAGCCTGATCACATCTGTAAATGCCCGGAACTGGTAATAAACTGTCTCATTAGACTTAGAGAGTCCAAATCCATCTAAGGTGTATACTCATACCCTTCATAGGTCTCTATCTGATCATTAATCATATCCAATAAACAATATAACCATCTGTGAATAATCAAACACCAATAATAACTCAGACTATATCCATCCGCTGCAAGTGTTAAAAGGTTAAGACATGCTCTACAACGCATTCAAGTAACAATCACAACAAGTAGCATTCATTTCACTGGCGGTACATCAACCAATACATATATAAGGCTTTACTTATTATTACTCAAACATAACTTTCAAGACTATACTCACTTCATAGCTGTAACCAATTTGCTAGTGAAGGGTGAAGGGTGGAAATGACAAGGCTAAGGCAAAGGATGACTTCCTACTCAACATCATGAGACTTTGGACAAGGAAAGGGAATACTCACTATAACCAATGTCAGACAAACAACAACACAAGGAATGGCAGTGCCTCACAAATGGGTGAGTTGTTAAGAGAGTGCTTATTCAACTTAGGCATCATGACTACATCAAGCTTGATCCAAGTTTATTAGGATCATCATTTTATTCCATGGCCTTTTTGGCCTATATGACCCTTTCGGGACTTCACCAGTGCTTAAAAGCACAACTAATAGCAGCTTTCATCCGAGACATATTTATTTTAACAAGGTCAACAATTTTTGGATATAGCATATTTTTAACCATTGCTTTTTAGGACCTTTTCTTATACTCTTCAAGGAGTATTTTAGCATTTCATTGCTCTTGCCCTTTTTACATATGTTAAGCAACACAGTTTTATAATTTACATTTTTCATGGGTACATATTCAATATTTTCAATATAGATAGTACATGAGCTTTCAGTTTTAGCCGACAACATCTCAAGTGACTAGGGAGAGTTCTGCACAGTGCCAAACATCGGGACAATCGACCAGAATGATTTAGGCATACTATCCAACTTACCAAAGGGAAGTTTTGTCACCAACTCAGAGCCGAGACACAATATAAACAGGGAGGCTTGCCCAACAAAAGTTCCAGCAGGGAAAAAGGTCCTCCATGCCATAAGTCAAGAAGTCAATTGGGTTGAAAACTAAAATGGAAGGTAATGGATGGGTGAAGACAATGAATGATGGAGCCAACACTAGCAAGCCAAAACAATGGTGGGAATGACTACATCTATTCTCCCTAAGGAGGGTAAAACTAATGAGTATAGATCAAGAACTTCCAAGTCTAAGTAAGGACATCAATACATAGTACAAGATACAACCAAGTTCATATAATTATGATTGCCAGATCATGATCCCACAAGTTAATACATGTCACAAAAATCAGTATAAGAGCAATAATAACCATAACACAATATAAAATCCTGAGTCATAACCATGCAATATAATCCATCTGAGACACCATCTGTCCAATGAGAAAGAACTAACATAAAACTGGGCAGCAATGACTGCTCTGTAATGACATAAATGGCTACATCGGTCCTCAAATCTGAGTGTCCTAAGACTCAGTCCTAACATGGGAGAGTACATAGTCCACTAATACAATAATGATCCATCAAAACTGCTCATCTCAACATCTCATATGTAAGAGATCTGGCTGAAAAATGTACTGGGTCTGAAAAATAAAATATGGTAGCCTGGCTACTATATATGTGATAACATATCCCACTAGGGCTCTGTATGTGACTGGATTCTAAGGCAATCTCAAGGGTCTTGCCTTGGCCAATGCCATCAAAGAACTCCTCTACTTGGCTTCTTACAGAGGGTACATTCATCAACTCAGTGATAGGGATATTACACATTATCTTGCTTAGCTCTTTCTCTATATCAATGTTCAAATTCAAATCTCCTAAGGCAAGATATTCTTCTTTCTTATTATCTTCATTAATTGCTTTGTGTTTGTCTAAGAAAGAAGGTTGGGGATCCACTCTTCGTTTATAGATTCTAACCTGTGGTTGCTCTTTCATTTCAGGGATGTTTCTTGCACAACATGAAGGATTAGGCTCATCAACAAAATCCTCTTCCTGCTCCCCAGGTTCTTCTTCTTGCTCCCATGGCTCTTTCTCTAGGAGAATTCTTCCAAACCCATCATCAAAAGATAAATCATTCATAAAATTGATGTTGTTTGGTTGGTCATCAGGGTGGCCAGTGTTTGATGGCTCTTCATCATTCTCATCACACCAATTAACATTCTTCCTTTCAGGATTCTCTGGATACTCAGGTCTTCTTCTGCTGGGATCTCTCTCAGGGCCCCTATTGTTGTTCCAGTAGGGTTTAGGGCCATAAGGATTTCTATGTCTCTTTGGATCGTGAAAACTAGCTACACTCTTGGTCAGGACAGTTAGTTGTTTCATCATCTCTTGCATGGTTTCTAACGTGTCCTTTGATTCTTTTGGTTCACTCACAGGTTCCTTAGGCTTTCGATGCTTAAGGTCAGATCTAGAAGTGGATGGGGCATAATGATCGAAGAAGTTTTGCTTACCCATAGATCACGCATGCTGCTCAGCCATCTTTGCATTGAATTGGGCAGCCTTTAAGTCATTTGGATTCTTATCCTTCAAGTTGAAACCCAACCAACCGTCAAAATCATTTAGATAATGAATAACAATTGCTTGGTCCTTAGGTCTAATTTCATCTAGGATATTTCCTATAGTCTTGTCAAATCTCAGGTTAAATTCATGGACTATTTCATTCTCCCTTTTCTTTATGTCAAACAGTTGATGTAAGAGGAATTTCCCATCCAACTTGTGGGACCAATCACTGTTAAGCTTTGTAACGAAGTTGTCATATCCGTTGATAGATGAAGCAGGTAATCTATCAAACCACTTCTGCACATCTCCTTCCATAGAATGCAGAAGGCCTCTCATGAATACATCTTCATCAACAGCTCCATATGCTTCCATATGATCCCAAACTTTGTCAATGTGGTCTTCAATGGAGGTAGCTGACACTCCATCAAACTTAGGAACCTTTTCGAAATATTTGGTAGGCATGTCATGCGAGGCCCCTTGAATCAGGGAGAAATCTAAAGGAGATGCCTTGGCCTTTCTTCCAAAAATCCTAGGGTTTTGTGGAGGAGGAGCATTTTGATTTCCACTAGTGTTTGTTCCGGCCATCGGGCTAGATGACGCTAAAGGAGATCCCAAAGGATGACTTGGAAGAACAGTGGGATTGGATAACTATCTGTTTTTCCTTACATAAGTTATAGGGATTCCTTCCGGGTTTATAGGACGTTCTAGGAACTTAAGATTAATGCGTTGGGTACGGTCCTCAATGGAGTCACAGGGTGGAGTCGCCAGGTGAACCACACAAGTAATTCACCGATAAGAGATATGTCGTAGGGAAAGGTGAGGTATGTTGAACCAAGGTAGGCCTCTACCTCCCCGACAACGGTGCCAAAATGTTGTTACCAACCTTGTAGTTGCCTATGTATGGTGGATCCAAGATGGATGGTAGAGGGGCAAGCAAATAAGGATGTGGAGACAAGACTGCCTAGACTCCTGTTATCCACTAAT
The DNA here is from genome assembly GCA_001517045.1 of Pseudotsuga menziesii. NCBI lineage: Eukaryota > Viridiplantae > Streptophyta > Pinopsida > Pinales > Pinaceae > Pseudotsuga > Pseudotsuga menziesii. The sequence continues at coordinate 241,981 of LPNX010995951.1, read as the reverse complement.
TTTGAACTTAGTGGATTTTTTGGTGAGCCGTCAGAGTATTGAACAAGTACACTTGTTCAAGATCAGAATTCAGAAGTTTAGTGTGCTCCAGAGTTAGCTAGGTTTTGGCTAAACTTTTTATTTTTTGTAAATACATGTCCATACCATAGTTTTAAAAATCGGAATCGGACTCGAAATCGGTCGAGGGTCAACTTGGAATCGGAATTGGTAATGAATCGGTCATAAATCAGCCGATTTGAATTTAATGAATTGGTTTGCTAAAAAATACATCAAATATTTAAATTTTAAAGGAAAACAACATTTTCAAGATTATAATCCATGATTCCAAGGCATTGAAGACAAATTAACCAAAATCTGCTCATGTATATACCATATAAGAGTCAATATATCAAAATGGCACAAAGTGCACTGTAATCTGAAGTCTGTGACTGTACTCTGTGCAATACATAAATGATAATACATGTAACATATCTAGGATACTAGAACAAAATACATAATCCATGAGGCCTAGGCGGCTAGGCCCTATATAGTAAAGGCTATATGGCCTGGAGAGTCCAAAAAACATGCTACATAATCAACTACATAAATGATAATACATCATCAATGATCATTATCAAACTCAGCACCACTGCTAGAACTAGAACTAGAAGAAGAACCAGAAGGACTAGCAAATGCATCATGATCTGGCTCAGTCTCGAGCTCCTCAGGATCAAAGTCATATGCTAATGAAGTAGTAGTACTGGCTGAATGTCGACGTCGTCGACGACTATAAGTACGAGGTCCTGATCGGCTAGTGCCTGCCATGCCTGGCACTGCTCTCTCAGCATCTACACCTGTATGAACTGATGGCATTGGCAGTAAAGGATCTACATCCAACGGAACATCCAGCAAGTCCTCCAGCTCAACATCTATGTCATCACCAAACTCTGGCGGTTGGGTCTCCACTACCCATTCTGAGTTTGGATCTATATCATCCAACACAATGGGATCCGTATCAGATTTTTTGCTCATCAATTGGTTGCGCCTGAGTCGGAGGTTGTACTGCACAAAGACTAGATCGTTTAACCATTTTTGCTCTAAACGGTTTCTCTTCTTTGTGTGAATCCGCTCAAACAAAGACCAATTGCGCTCACACCCAGAAGAGCTGCAGGTTTGACTCAGGACCCGTATTGCAAACCTTTGCAATAGTTTAGTATGGTTACCAAATGCCTGCCACCATTGTGCTGCAAATGTGAAGAGTCAAGGTAGTTAATAACTTTAAACTTTAAAAACATAAGTTAATCAAACAATGGAAATGTTTACCTGGTTGGTCTTCCTCTCTTGAAATCTTAGCAACATTATTGCCAAAGGTACCTGTGGCGGCGGTGAAAGAGTTGATCTGTCGATGTATCTCCAATTGGTCCGCCTCATTTGGGACCATGCGCTTAAGGAAAGAATACAATCCATCTGCTACCTCCCTAGTCGGATCCGGATCAATATGCACTCTATACTGATACCTTGGGTTAAGAAAATACCTAGTTGCATGTATAGGGCGATGGAGTTGATTGTTCCATCTCTTATCAATGATCTCCCAAATAGGCCCATACTTGGCCACTCTATCTTTGTATGCTGCCTTTATCTGCTCCTTTGCTTGATCCGTAGCTTCATAAATGTAGCCCATGGCCAATTTTTCCCCATCAACCAACCGCAACACCTTAACAAGTGGCTCAGAAATTGCCACAACCTCTGCTGCTCTTTTCCAAAATGAAGAGCTTTTAATTCTTTTCTTGGTGTATTTTCCATCTTGTTTGAGGACCCATTGGAATGAATTCCATTCATCACTTGAAAACATTTTCTCCAAGTTTTGTGCTTGGGAAATGAGAGATTGCAACGTAAGGAAGTGAGTTGCAAATCTAGTAACTGCAGGCCTAACAAGCTCCCTGCCCTGAATGTGTCTCCTCATCAAGCTCAATACCCAACCGTGGTTGTAGATGTATTTGGTGATGCTTTTGGCATGCTCTATAGTGTCCTTGATCCAATCATGTTTGCATATGTCCTCAAGCATGAGGTCTATGCAATGTGCCGCACATGGAGTCCAAAATATGGTTTTATGTTTTTCCTCTAACATCTTACCAGCAAGAACATAGTTAGAGGCATTATCTATGATGATTTGTATAACATTACTTACCCCCACCTCCTCAACAACGTCATCCAAAAGACAAAATAATAGATTTGCATCTTTCACCTGATCAGATGCATCACTTGATCTCAAAAACATGGTTCCTCGTGGGCAAGAGACAAGAAAGTTTATGAGAGTACGACCCTTCTGATCGGTCCATCCATCTGACATGATAGTGCATTCTGTTCTGACCCATGACTGTTTGAAGTCCTTCAAGTATTCTTCTATTGACACTATCTCTTTTTGCAAAAGAGATCCCCTCAAGTCATGCATACTAGGGCCTTTGAAGCCCTTACCAGCAGCTATAACAACATCCCACATAGGTTGGTAATAAGAAGAGCGTGCAGCATTGAACGGGAGATCAGCATCATACCACCATCTAGCTATGTACTCATAGGCAACTTCTTTGTATTTCTTCTTCCAATGGTCATCTAAGGTGGGCTGAACATGTGTTGGAGGCATATGAGAAGCATTGGCACTAGCAGAGGATGTCAAATAGCTTTGAATGCCACCCTTGTTTTTTGATTTACCCTTCTCTTGTGTACTATCGGAGGGTGCAACATACCCAAAAGGGTCCCTAAGATCGGTAGAAGGGATAGATGAAGAGCCTTCAATTGAACCCGGAGCATAGGTCCCACCCATCATTTCAGCGAGCCTCCTTTTCTTTCCTACTTCTTCCTCTATCTCTTTTTTCCTAGCCTTAGTCTCTTCAAACTTCTTAAAATATTCTTGCATATCAGCTCTAATTTGTCCAATGACATCTAGTGGAGCTTCACATGCCTTCACTTGCCCTTTGATGGCAGCCAAGTGTTGTTTAAGCCTGTAAATTCCACCACCCTTAATCAACTTCTTGCAATACTTGCAATACATAACCCCATCAACAACATCTGCATGGGCCCATGCCGGATCTTTTGCTTTTGGGGCCATTTCGAAATCCGGATAGGCTGAAAGTTGAAACAACAACGAGCATTAATTCCTCAAAAAAACATAATAAAAAAAGTTAAAAACAGCATTAATTCCTCAAAAAAAAAGTCTAAGTTCTAACATGGATGATGGATCATCATAGTAGCCACATTTTTTAAATTTCATTGAGAACTGAGAACTTTTAAATGCGTTGTTATTTGATCATAGTAGCCACATTTTTTTAATTTCAAAGTTTGAAAGGGTTAGGCACCCCGATGTCTCTTCTTGTGGACTGTCTGGCACCCTGTCATACTGCTGCCACTGCTGATAATTAGGACAGTAGGATTTCAGACCCTTTGGTCTCCTTAAAGTGGTGCAATTGGGACAGTTTTTTAGGCTTCTTTTCTAGACATTTTATCATGGTGAACTGTTAAACTAGTTGGCATGGTCAACTCATTACAAACTTACAGCTGTCATTTTGAATAATCTTTTGTTAAATTGTTATGGTATCCTGCTAAATGGTGATAAAGTTCAGACTTTTAAAATGTTGTCTTGACTCTTGATTCCAAAAGGTGAAGGTGACAAAACTTGTTAACAACAAAAAGGGTTTACTGGTGGGTATGTTGGCTAGTGGATACTACCATCCTCCATTTGGAAAACTGGAGAAAGAGGGGAAATTCCTGTGGGGTCTTGGCAAGTTACCAGCATTCTCACTTGGAATGCTTATTACATAATACACAGGTGAGTAAGAGACTCTGGAAAAAAAATTCCTGGTTGTAACTTTGTAAGGAAAAGATACTAAAAATTTAAAATTAGAATGTCAATCTACAAACATCAAATGGTCCGAGGATCCTAAGGGAGTAATAGTAAATACAAATATGCTTTTAAGAGGATGATATATGATAGAAGTATTAGGTTGATTACATACTTCAAAGCTCTGCTGTTTGCTTGCAAGCCACTGTCCACAGTGCTGCGGCCTGCCCACTCCACGAGTCCACAGTGCACTGTCCACTCCACGAGTCCACAGTCTAGACTCCACACCTCGTCCACAGTCCAAGTCCTTGGCAGTTCAAGTTGGCACTTGCTCGGAGCTCCACGATTTCAAGTTTTCAACATTCAAGTTTCAACCAAATAAAATGAACTTCGACCGGTCCAATTTTTGTTTTGTAGTTGTGCATTATCCTTTAGGTTAGGGAATAGGATAGGTTAGGAGTTAGGGAACCGTTTAGGTTAGTAAACATTTATAAAATAAAATAAAAAACTAAAAAATAAAAAAAAATTTGCCTTTTTCCAAACCGGACGGCCAGGCTCGAACTCGGCCGGATGGACCGGTTCGGTAACTAACCGGTCCTCGATCCGATTAACCAACCGGTTTGACCCGGTTTGGTTCCGAACCGGTGAACCAGCTGGTTCCGGTTTCGATTTAGCCGGTTTTTAAAACTATGGTTCATACCCCCTTGGGGAAATTGTAAAAAATGTCCTAGCATTTAATTTTTTATAAAAGGCTTGGCTTCCCGGACTTAAGCATCAAGCCGACTAGACCAGAATGTTTTTTCTCTTGGTTATTATTGGTTGTTGAACAAACGACCAATAATTTCTGAGTTTTTCACTCGCTCCTCCAAAGCTGGGGTAGTTGTCTTGGTGTTTCGGCCTTAGGAGGTTATTAGAACCTTTGTGTCAGTGTTTTTCATCATGCTAGGTATTCCGATTGAGTTGTATGAACATGTACTAGGTCCCCCTCAAGTTTCGTTTGATTCCGAGAAAAAATAATTTTCTCTGTTTTTTAAGCCATTTTTTAATGGTTTAAATGAGAAAATTCAAAATGTTAAAAAAGAATGATCCATAGTCCGTTTTCGGCATGGTTGGGCTCATTTTCAAGCTCAGAGCAACGTCTTTACCCCAGGGGCCACTTTCACCATCAGTCGGGCAGCCAAAGCACCCCGTGAGGCAGTATTTGGCTAAAAATGCATCAAGATGGCATTTTAATGCTAAAAATGGGCATTTGGGCACTTGGTCAAAATAGTTAAAAAGTCAAAAATCATTATTTTAATAATGATAAAGTGACTTGGCATGGGTCCCCATGGTTAAACGACTTCACTAAAAAGAGAGGTGACATGGCTTTCCAAACTTTGGTTTAAAATTGAAGTGAATTATTTCTAGAAAGGGATGACGTGAGGGTGAAGAAGGCTCACGAATGGTGTAAATGTTGTGATGCATGCGATTGGTTTTGAGTGGGCCCCCATCCACACTCATTGCATATAATTTTAAAACCACGATCTAATCCACACCATGCAAATGGTATAGTCACGATTTAATATTATGAGATGGTGACGTGAGGTTTGAAGTGCCCACGCTTATGTTGCAAATGGTATAGTCACGATTTAATATTATGAGATGGTGACGTGAGGTTTGAAGTGCCCACGCTTATGTGGAAGTGGGATGAATGGGCTCACGTTGGTCACGCTGATATGAGGTGGACTCTTCCACTAAATAAACGTTAAGATAAACCTTGGAACATTTTATCCATGCTTGCGAATTGTATAAGGGAGTGGTGACGTCAAAACATTAAACCAAGATTGACGCTGAATAGGTTGGATGCCGATTTGATTGGGTTGTGATGGGGAGTTCGGGTTTGTCTATTGTGTTTGGCTCTTTGCATGTCGAGTCTGTTATAGGTTTTAGGCTTGGCATTTTGTATAAATAGAGGCTCTTTGAGCTCTATTTGAGATGGATTTTTTGGGCAAACTTATTCTGCCATTTTGTAATCGTATAGCCATTGGCTTATTGAAATAAAGAGACTTTGGAGGTCTATGTGGTGTTGATGCTTGTTATGGAAGTGCTTCATCTATTCTAAGGTGATATTGTAATTTGTTTATTGCTCATATTTCATTACTTTGATCAATTATTTAGCTTAAAAGGCTTTCTTTAAGCCCATAGGGTGGGAATTTGGGTTCAACTTGTCCATTCATGTTGGGGTTCTATGTGATTTGGCAGGAGTAGACTGTAGTTGGAAATACTTATACTCTTCTAGTCCCATTTTGCTTTACATGCAATATTTGATCAAGGTGTGTTTGTGAGTAATTTCTTGTGCAGATCTAATAGGTTGAAGCGAGGCTTGAACTCGGTTGCATCTCTCACCTCTTCAAAAGACCTACTTTCTAACATTCGTGTGCATTTTAGGATCTCCCAAAGTTGATCTCAAGCATTACAGATTTGGCAAAGAAGAGATTTGGCAAAGAAGTGCTAAGTTCGAAGATCCGTCTCTTTTTCAAAACTTAAAACTTGGTTACTTGGTTCTATTGTTGAGTAGTGGATCTACAAGCCTATCTTTCCCACACTCCTCTTCTTTTTCTTTTCTAGCTTCATTTTTTACCTTTTTTCCCTTTGTTTTCATCCCTTTTCCTCACTGTTTGCAGCCCCATTTGTTGACTGGTTGCAGCCCTATTTGTTGACTGTTCGCTTCCCCATTCATCATTGTTTTGGCACCCTTTTTACCCCACAGTTTGGGCGTGTCACCCACTGTGTGGGATTTTTTCCAGCCTGCTTTTGGGTCATTCTCTATCCACTGTTTGGCTGCCCCTTCTATCTTCGTTTTTAGCTCTCCTTTGCCCCTTCTTCCAATCCCCTTTTTTCTTTCTTTTTGCTTGTTTTTCTTTCCTTGCTTCAAAAGTCCACAAAACAAAAAAAAAGAGTCTTGGTTAAGTTAATTTCCATTTTTTAGTTAGCTTCTCGATTGCCTCTCTTAGATATTAGTTTGCATTTTCACACTAGTATTAGATCTCATTTCAAAACATTAAATTTTGCATTAAAAAAGTGATCAAGCATATAGTTTCATTGTTAAGTTTGCATTAGATTTCTTTACAAAGTTAGTTTTGTTATTTGCATGTTAGCTAGTTTCTGTTGTTAAGTTTAATTCTTAGATCTCATCTTTGAGACTAGACTGGCATTGATTGTCAAGTTTCTAGTTTATACTTAGTTTAGATCTCATATTTTATTTTTACCAATGCTAAGGGGTGCCTTGAGTTGGATCGTTTGTATAGGTATTTTGAAGGAGAAAGGAGCTTGAGAAGATTTGAAACAAGAAGATCTAAACCAAGAAGAAAGTGAAAAAACCATAGGGATGATCCAAACCAAAAGTCATTGATTAGCCATGATCCTTTGTAATAGCTCTTAAGAGCTTGTTTCAAGTTTTTTCCAAGTTATTTCTCTCAAAGTCCTTCCAAGGGTTTCAAATCCCAAAGTACTTAATAGTAAAGTTTGATTAGTGGGGCTTTTAATCCCCCACACCCAACTTCCCCATTTGAGGAAGTCTTGCATTGTCCTTTGAGTGGTTTGTTTCTTCTTAGCTTAGTTTATTTGTGCTAGTAGCTTAGTTTCATTTTAGAATACTAATTGCTACATTAGTTCATTTTGCAAGTAGTTTATTAATTGCTAGATCATTGTTTATCAATTTCGTTGAGTTATCAGTTGGTTTCTTTTTACAATCTGCCTATCTTCTAAAAAGGACTAAAGTCTCTTGAACTTGCCGTAATCCAAGTCAAGAGCAATCTCTGTCGAAGAGCATAGTAGATTTGCATCTTCCTTGCATTAGGCATATAGAATAGCTAAAGTCTCTTGACCTTTTGCCATAAGACAAAGTCAAGAGCACTTTCTGTCGGAGAATTCAACTGTGTGCTCTAAACTTAAAATTCGCAACTCACACCCCCCTTTTAAAAATTTACTTCGTTGCTTTCCGCCACCAAGTATGCTTTGCCGACCCTAAAAAGTTGGACGGTGGTTGGATTTGATTAATCGGACAAGTGAAAACATTAATAAAACTTTCATCCCCATAACCAACGAACCGACGTTGTCGATAAATACTGACGTAAGTGGGAAAATTCTTGCTAGTGACACCGGAATAAACCGTTGTCTCAGAGTTCAATCAGGCTGGTTAACTTCCATGGACACCTAGCCTGGAATACTAGACAGTCTGACATGTCATTTAGAGGAGCCACTAAAGCTATATCTTCCGGTTGATACCTTGTGTTCTTAGCCATAATAATCAAAGATCACTAAAACTTGCTAAAATTTACAAAAGGCACTTACAAAACAATCTCAAACACACTGAACTCTTGTATCAAGCATCCCAGCACTACAATTCTCGACTCCGTTTCCCATTGGATAAGGACACTGGTCTTGTGATTATTCTATTTTTATATCTAAAGTGTATTTGTTCAAATATTATTTCATTATGGATGCTTTTGCTTAATTTAATCAGTGTCGTGTTTTATTTAATATATTGCAAGCATATGTTTGTATTATTTTAATCTTAAATCTGTGATCTTCCCATCAACAAACTCCTAAACAACACCCATCCGCATCACCACATACAAAAAACATTTAAAACATTGAACCATAGAAACTCTTTGTTAGGGACTACCCCCCTTGGCTTCGTTAGGAGTTAGCCTAAACGAAGGAGCTAGGAGTAGGTGACGGTACCTGGCTCTGTGCTTGCCCCCAAGGCCACACCTCTCCCACTTTCTCAAGTGAGGAGACAGCTTTTATTAGATTTCTGCTGCTGGTGTGCATTCGACGGACAACATCTCCCAAATGGATGGTGGTCACGCCAATCAAGGCAATCTTCGCTTTATGTTATCTAAGTACGAGACAACAAAGGGGGAGACCCAGATCGACTCCCGACAGGAGAGATCTGACCTAGACACTAGATCAGATCAAGTATGGCTTGAGGTACGTAAGGTGTAAAGTAATTGGAAACTCTAGATCTATGGGAGATAATACTAAGTGGACTAGGGCTTTGGATGAGGGCTTCAGTCATATGAGGTTTGATCCAAAGTGACCTATAGGGATAATACTAGATCTAGGGTTGAGGTACTAGCAACTGATGAAGATAACCGCTGCGTTGGGAAACGTAACCGAGACAGGGTGAGTAAGGGCAGAATTGGGACTGTCTATAGTACCAAAGGGATAGACTTAGTGAGAGACATGACAATGTCAGATTACCCGAGTCATCAAGGAGCAGTCAACTTTCAGGGGAAAGAGGTTAAAGGAGGGCTAACGCTAGGCTTGGAGATCAGTGCTTGTTGGGCCTTGGGCAATGGAGTCAGTATCTGCACAACGTTGAAGTGAACCCACCTAGGATATGCCCTGATCTATGGACCCAGAAAAGTGTTTGGCCCAGAAGATTCAGTTTACAGGGAAACCAACAGAAGGAGGGCTAGGGCTAGAGTTTGGAGAGGAAGATCTATAGATCCAGGACCACGAGGAGACTATTAGCTCAGCATTGGAAGCAATATGAGATTAACAAAGCCTGATCTATAAACCCAAGTCAAAAAATTTCAAGAAAAATCAGATCTGGAAAAGTCAAAATCTGATGAGGGAAGCTAGGATACTGAAAGTCAGTTTTTCAGATCTAGGGCTACCTAGCAGGAACTAGCTTAGCGTTGGGGGTGTTCTGGAATGAGGGATACCTGATCAACAAACCCACGTGATTGTTTTCCGGAAAAAGTCAAATCTGGAAAAAGTCAAAATTTTAGTAAGGGCGCTGGGTTTGAGCAGTCAGAAAGTCAGATCTAGGGAAAACCAATCACAATTTGGACAACGTTAAGGAGGATTTGGTGAGAGGGATGCCCGATCTACAAAACCCATAAATGGTTTGTTCAAAGATCAAGCGGTTCCCCGATTAAGTATTTTTTTTATTTTTTTTATTTAAGAGTCTTTCAAAAAATTTGAAGAAAAGCAAGTACAATGGATTGAGATCTGAAAGAGAAGAGACTTACCTGTAGATCTTACCTAGAAATGCTTGTAGATACCTTGATGATGATGATCCCCGCCATCCCAATCAATTCTGGAAGATCTAAGTGAGTTCTAGGATCAACGTTATGCTCCAAGTGACCAATGGGCCCTCCCTATCCTGCACAAGCAAACGTCAAATATCAGATTTGCCGTACCACGAAAGAAAAAGATAGATCTACAGAAAAGTAACAAGATGTAATCATATATCACAATGACGCTAATGAAAACCCCCTGATACAAGACGAAGACAATCCGAGCAAGTTGAGGCCCCCCTGCAAAAATGCTCCAGCTGAAAATGCCCTTCTGTAGACAAGACAAAGATCCCGAAAAAGGATATAGATCTCACAAAACATTCTAAATGCTAGGAAGCAAGAGATTTTCCAATCACCATCGAAGAACATCAGATTCAAAGCAGATCCAGAAATATCCATAAAAAAATCTTTCTATTAATCAGATCCAAGAGCCAAAGACCCCTTACAAATGAGAAACTCTCTCCTTTAAATAGAAATGAGAAAACCAAAATCCTAACCACTTTCAAAACGAGTGGCTAAGATTAAAAGATATAAATGTTCTAATCAATGGTTGAGATGAGCTCAACATACAATACATGGATCAATATAACCATAAAGTACCAAAATGGACTAGATCACCCATAAAGAGGGTACCCCACTCAACAAAAAATAAATGAAGCACATGGTGGGTCCATGGAGTATTAACTAACTCCCTTTGGGTGCCCCATGGTATAATAAAATAATATAATATTTTAAATTTTTTACTTTGTGCCTCCTTGAGGAAATCTTGAGCCTCCCAAGAGCTCCAAAAAATAATATATAAATGTTCGAAAAATAGGTGTGGGCCCAATTAGGTGCTGCAACTGCTGGAGAAGGTGCGGAGGACATCACTCTCATCATCATGACTCATCCCATGTCATTTCCTTGCCTCAGTAGCCCAAACCGATATCTTCAATAGCCATTTAATCATTTTTTAATCTGCCTCGGGAAATGTGAACCTGCCAGAACAGCCTCCTAGGGTGCCTGCGTTGTCCAACTTAGCCCACCAGGCTCTCTGCATTGGGGATGCTATGGTACAATGAAGTGGTTGCACCCCCTATGCCCCATACAACGCCCTAGGAGATCCAAATAAAACATCTCCTTGCTTAGACACATCATCCTGTGAAGCAAAACTACATCAGAAAGGTAAAATGAGCCTAATAATCTCTGTAAGTGCCCGGAATTGAAAATAAGTTATCTCATTAGACTCAAAGAGTCCAAATCCATCTAGGGAGTATACTCATACCCTTTCGAGGTCTCTGTCTGATCATCAACAATATCCAATAGACAATATAATCACCTATAAATGACTAGATACCAATAATATAACTCAAACTATCATCCATCTGTTGCAAGTGCTATAAGGCTAAGACATGTTTTATAAATCATTTAAGCAACAATCACAACAAGTAGCAGTCATCTCACTGGCGGTACATCAACTAAATACATATATAGGGTTTTATTTATTATTACTTAGAGCAGACTTTCAGGTCTATACTCACTTCATAGTTGTAGTCAATTTGCTAGTGAAGGGTGAAGGCTGAAATTGACAAGGCTAGGGCAAAGGATGACTTCCTACTTAACATCATGACACTTTGGATATGGAAGGGGAATACTCACTATAACCACCTGCCAGACAAACAACAACACAAGGAATGGCGGTGCCTCATAAATGGTCAAGTTGTTCAGAGAGTGCTTATTCAACTTTAGGCATCATGTCTACATCAAGTTTGATCCAAGTTCATTAGGACCATCAATTTTATTTCCATGGCCGTTTTGGCCTATATGACCGTTTTGGGACTTCACCAGTGCTTAAAAGCATAACTAATCGTAGCTTTCATCCGAGACATATTAAAATTTATAAGGTCAACAATATTTGGATATAGCATATATTTAACCATTGCTTTTGGGACCTTTTCTTATACCCTTTGAGGGGTATTTTAGCATTTCATTGCTCTTGCCCTTTTTTCACATATGTTAAGAAACACAGTTTTAGCATTTTCATTTTCCATGGGCACATATATAACATTTTCCAATACAAGTAGTACATGAGCTTTCAGTTTTAGCCAACAACATCTCAAGTGACTAAGGTGTAATGTCCTCTTCCAATTAGGCCTTGAAGCCCAAAACCGCTAACTTATGTGATTCCTGTGGGTTCGAGCGGTTATTGACAGCTAGGGAATCATCTCAGGACTGGTGCCATCCATAGAAAATTTAGGGCATCATCATTAGGTCAAGAAGGGCCACTGAGGCCAAAGGCCACCTCCGTGCATGCCATCCAAGCATTATTTAATGATGCATGCACTCATTAAGTCTCCATCCGCATGCATGCAAGTCAACTGCAAATTAGAAGATAAAGTGACCTAATTAGGTCAAAGATTAGGGTTTTCGTAGTTGAAAGTTATAAAAGAGGGATAAAGCGAAAGGAGACTTCACTTTTTGATGATTATTATTTTAGGAGCTCTTGGATAGCAGCACAGCGTGCCGCACAGCAGTTGGGGTTGGAGACGGAGTCTTCAGCTAACGGGATTTCGGCAGTGAAACATCTGCCCTAGTCTCATTCAGGGTAAGCCATACAGGTTCGCCATTTGCTCTTACATTCATTCATAAGTTATCCAGTATACGGTATAGATTGTTGCAGGGACACGTGTGCAGCCGTAAGGGGGGGCTTTCAGCCAGAAAGCCCTAATCAGTTGCTGGGTCTTCAGATCTCAGTTTTGCTTCGAAACTCAGGCACCATTCTCATCGTCAGCATCCTACTCCGGCATTCGGTGATTATCAAATCCAACCGTGCTCATCCGGAGCAGTTATCAGCGATTCCAGAATCAAGGGGGCGTGAGCAGCTGCCTCTCTGGATCAATTCGCTAGCTTGCCTAGAGACCTCAGAAACTCCGCATGTACCAGGCATTCTCTCCGGCACGGGAAGGCTATCAGTCCTGCAAATCGGCAGCTTCATCGGACATCTCCCTCACTGAAAACGTCACCCTTATCTGATCGGGGGTTCTTGTTGTTGGGGTTTCACCGGAAGCGGAAGATATCAGTCCATCTTCGATTCAGTTCTTGATGCTTGCATACCCACACAGGAGCAGTCCAACCAGCTTATCAGTGGTAAGTGTTCATTCTATCTCACAAACCCTAACCCTAATTTTTGCTATAAAATAGGGATTTTTGCATGGCAGTTTGCATGCCCCGTTGTATCAAAATATTTGCATAGAAATAGAAAATATCGGGATTTGGGATATTACACAAGGGGAGTTCTGCACAGTGCCAAACATCAAGACAATTGACCAGAATGATTTAGGCATACAATCCAACTCACCAAAGGCAAGTTCTGTCACCAACTCAGAGCTGAGACACACTATGAATAGGAAAGATTGTCCAACAAAGGTTCTAGCGAGAAAAGTCCTCCATGCCACAAGTCAAGTAGTAAGTCGGGTTAAAACAAAACTGGAAGGTAATGGATGGGTGGAGACATTGAATGATGAAGCCAACACTAGCAAGCCAAAGCAAATGGTGGGAATGACTACCTCTATTCTCCCTAAGGAGGGTAAAACAAAAGAGTATAGATCAAGAACTTCCAAGTCTAAGTAGGGACATCAATACATAATACAAATACATCCAAGTCTATATAAATATGACCGCCAGATCATGACACTACATGTTAATGCATGTCACAAAGATGAGTATAAGAGCAATGATAACCATAACACAATATAATAAAACCCGAGTCATAATCATGCATATAATCCATCTGAAACATCATCTGTCCAATGAGAAAGTACTGATATAAATCTGGGCATCAATAACTGCTCTGTAAATGACTAAATGGCTACATCAGTCCTCAAATCTGAGTGTCCTGAGACTCAGTCCTGACATGGGAGAATACAAAAGTCCATGAATGAAATAATGATCTGTCAAAACTGCTCATCTCAACATCTCATATGTAAGAGATCTGGCTGAAAAATATACTGTATCTGAAAAATAGAATATGGTAGCCCGACTACTATATATGTGATAACATCTGGCTCCAACTAGGAAAAGTGATCTGCTGAAAAGAGCGCTTGAGAACCTCAAAATCTCTGGTCCTCGTACTCTGCTTCTCACATCCTCGATCAATTCATCCAACTCTACAACCGCTACCAAAAATGTCACTGACTACCTGCAGCATGTCTAGAGCTGTACCTAACTCACAGACCGATCGTCAGAACGATATGTGGATAATATATAAAATACTGAAAATAAAGATGCATGACACTGAAAAGCATAAAATAAATCTAATCTATAACCATAACTTTCAATAAAAGTTTGATTTTTATTTTGTAGAAATCAAATCTACATTAAGAGCTTCAAAGGTGAGCTTCAAACAAAGGTGCAAGGTTCTACACTACTGTCGAGAAAGGCTTATCCAGGTCCTATCTACTCTACTCTAACCAAGCAAGAAAGGATTGAAGGCTAAGTGAGGTCGGGAATGTATCCCCTCAAATCCCTCTGGTTGACAGGAAGCAAAATCTGTCGCCCAGTACTAGTAACAAGAAAGCATATGTCACCAATGCAACGGTCAATGGAAAAGGGTCCAACCGAAAGGTCATTAGCTTGCCCTAATCGGAAATGCAAAAACTTTTCAACTACTTTTCATGAATGCTTTAAGATATTTCATTGCAACATTTTTTCAGAGCCAATTTCATTAGGCTAGCCTTTCATTCATGTATGTTGAAAAACAATACTTTTCATGAATGGGATTTTCATAGATATTCATTTCATTTCCAAATACATTGTACTAAAGGCACAGCTACTTGTTTTCAGCAAGCAAACACATCCTAAGCAACTCAGAGCCGAGACACAAATAAACAAGGAGGCTTGTCCAACAAAGGCTCTAGCGGAGAAAGGTCCTCCATGCCACAAGTCAAGCAGTAGGTTGGGTTGAAACATAACTAGAAGGTAATGGATGGGTGGAGACAGTGAATAATGAAACCAACACTAGCAAGCCAAAGAACGGTGGGAATGACTACCTCTATTCTCCCTACGGAGGGTGAAACCAATGAGTATAGATCAAGAGCTTCCAAGTCTAACTAGGGACATCAATACATAATATAGATACATCCAATTCCACATATTTATATGACCGCCAAATCATGACACTAAATGCTAATACATGTCACAAAAATGAGTATAAGAGCAATGATAACCATAACACAATATAATATAAGCCGAGTCATAACCATGCAAATAATCCATCTGAACCATCATCTCTCCAATGAGAAAATACTGATACAAATCTGGGCATCACTAACTGCTATGCAAATTACTAAATGACTACATCAATCCTCGAATCTGAGTGTCCTGAGACTCAGTCCTGGCATGGGAGAGTACAATAGTCCGCAAACAAAATAATGATCCATCAAAACTGCTCATATCAGCATCTCATATGTAGGAAATCTGGCTAAAAATGTGTTGAATCTGAAAAATAGAATATGGTAGCTTGGCTACTATATATTTGATAACATCTGGCTCCAGTTGCGACAAGTGCTCTGCTGAATAGAGCGCTTGAGAACCTCAAAATTTCTAGTCCTCGCACTCTGCTACTAGCATCCTCGATCAATCCCTCTAGTAGCTCTACAACCGCTACCAAAAATGTCACCGACTACCTGCAAAATGTCCAGAGCTATACCAAACTCACAGGCCGATCGTCAGAACAATATGTGGATAAAGTACTGGAAATAAAATTGCGTGAAATAGAAAAACAGAAAATAAATCTAATCTATACCCATAACTTTTAAGAAAAGTTTAATTTTTATTGTGTAGAGAAAGAAAATGCTAAGACTGGAAACTACACTAAGAGCTTTGAAAAGGCAAGCTTCAGGCAAAGATACAAGACTCTAAGCTACACTACTGCCGGGAAAGGCTTATTCAAGTTCTACCTACTCTACCCTACTAGGAAAAACAAGACTCACGTGATGGGTGGGAAGTAATGCTTTAGCAAAAGCCCATTCACGGGAAGTTCAAATTCATCCCCGTCCAGCGTTTCCAAATAAATTGATCATTTTTCGTCTATGCTAGATACCCAATAAGGACCCATCCATATTTTTTCCACCTTTCCATGTTTTCCCAGTTTCTCTTTTAGTTTAACCCATAGCAAGACTATGTCTCCTATTCCAAATTTTACATCTCTTGTTTTTTGATCAAAATTCCCCTTAACTCTCTTGTTCAATAATCGTTTTGTCAAATGCCATCCTTCTTACTTCGTCAAGTTCCACTAACTTGTCAATTCTTGCTTGAAATGCTTCCTGATCTGAAGTACATTGTTGCAATAATTCATATACTAGGATTTGCATATTAATTGGAAGCCTACAATCCTGCCTATTATCACCAACCTTGTAGTTGCCTATGTGAGGTGGATCCAGGATGGATGGTAGAGGGACCAACAACGAAGGAGGTGGAACCAAGATTGCCTCGACTCCCAAATGGATGGTTGTCGCGCCAATCGAGACAGTCTTCGCTTTATGTTATCTTAGCCCAAGACAACAAAGGGGAAGACTTGGATCTACTCCCGACAGGAGAGATCAAACCTAGACACCAAATCAAATCAAGTGGACTTGAGGTACGTAAGGTGTAAGGTAATGGAAACCCTAGATCTATGGATGATGTCACTAGGTGAACCAAGGCTTTGGATTAGGGTTTAGGAAGTGTGAGGCTTGATCAAAAGTGGGACACAGGTGACCTATTAAGAAATACTAGATCTGGGGTTAAGGTACTAGCAATAGGTGAAGATATTCGCTGCCTTGGGAAACGTAACTAGTGCAGGGAGGGAAATGACAGGATTGGGGCTATCTAGTACCGATGGATAGACTCGATGGAATGGTATAACAATGTTGCAGTACCCGAGTCACCAGGAAAAATCAGATTTCAGAAAAAAGAGGCCAAAGAAGGGGTAGCGGTAGGGTTGGAGATCAGTGCCTGTTAGATTCAGGGCAATGGAGTCACTATCTGCCCAGCATTGGAGGAAACCCACCTCGGAAATAGCCCGATCTACAAACCCAGAAAGGTATTTGGCCAGAAAAGTCAAATCACAGGAAGAACCAGCAGCAGGATGGTTAGCGCTAGGGTTTGGGAGGTCGGTTTCTCAGATCTAGGGAAACCTGTCAACTTCTAGCTCAGCGTTGAAGGTAATTTGGTGAGAGGATGACCTGATCTACAAACCCATGAAGGTATTTTGCTGGAAAAATCAGATCACAGAAAAAGTCAAAAAAATGGTTAATAGAGCTAGGGTTTGGGAGGTTAGTTTCTCAAATCTAGGGCAAACCATGTTATACCCAAATCTTGTCACCAACATGTGATGAGATCCTTAACACCTATGTTTGCCCTAAATCCCAAACTTGGAGTGGAAACATGCTCTGGATGTCAATTCTACATAAAAAACCCTAGCACCACTTTTTCCCTTTAGCTGATGAGCGATACCTTGTTCAACACCGCCTGAGTCCTGTTATAGAGAAGCGATGCCACCGCGTATGTGCTTTGTTCTTGAAGGGGTTCTTACCCTTTACCGCTCTATCATAAAGGTATGTACGCGGCACCCTTGGTAAAAATGGAGAAAAAGAGGATTCTCGAGGCTTCTAGAACCTGAGCCTCGTGTCCTACCTT
This sequence comes from Pseudotsuga menziesii, assembly GCA_001517045.1. Classification (NCBI taxonomy): domain Eukaryota; kingdom Viridiplantae; phylum Streptophyta; class Pinopsida; order Pinales; family Pinaceae; genus Pseudotsuga; species Pseudotsuga menziesii. The sequence goes on along the minus strand of LPNX010995951.1, from coordinate 224,440 downwards.
ATCCCTATCACTTTGGGTTGGCTGGAGTCGAGATCCCTCTTGGTAGGATCTTATGGCCACCTCACCCACAATTCTCTCAACTATCCCTATCCATGGAGCCCTATAAATACAAGCTCATGTCCCATAGTTGAGGGTGGAGAACTGAATGGTAATGTTATGCTGTTGAATTGACTATCTAGCTCAATCCATTGGAGAGCACAAGAGAGCAAGTTGGAGCTATCGAGGATCAAGTGTTTGTCTTGTGGAGGAGTTTGTCAACACTAAGGCAATGGTTGTAAGCTTCTTCATTGATTTCTTAATGCAAAGCTGATTTTCATCCCACATATCTATTGTACTATAAATACAAGCTCATGTCCCATAGTTGAGGGTGGAGAACTGAATGGTAATGTTATGCTGTTGAATTGACTATCTAGCTCAATCCATTGGAGAGCACAAGAGAACAAGTTGGAGCTATCGAGGATGAAGTGTTTGTCTTGTGGAGGAGTTTGTCAACACTAAGGCAATGGTTGTAAGCTTCTTCATTGATTTCTTAATGCAAAGCTGATTTTCGTCCCACATATCTATTGTACTGATCTCGCATGTATATGTTACTGGATTCCTTAGTCACTAGTATGAATGTGTAAATAATGTTCTGGTAGCTTTGATGCTCTTGTTTGTTTGACATGTTCTGTAGGTACACAGGTTCGTCATCAAAGCATTCACAGGTTCGTCATCAAAGCATTATTCCAGGTGTTTACAACATCCAGGGAAGGTTTTCACCCTTTGTCGTTCACTTATTTGTTCTGGATCTGAACCATTCAGACTAGAGGAACAGCTTCTGTCAGCAGAAGGTGCGATATTCTTGACGACAAATCTGGTGACTCCGCTGGGGAATAAAGCAAGTTTCAGTTGATCTGACCTTCCTCAGTCCTTTAACACTTGTCCAAATCCAGGCTCCAGTCTGTAACTCTCTTCAGTCAGATCTGCCATCTGACTTAGTGAAGTTTGGTTTGAAACTTTCAGATCTGAACTGCTTTGACTTTATATGCTCTGTTTTATTGTCAATTCATCAGTCTTTATCGTGATTTGAACAATTTTTGACTTGAATTCTCATTCTCTTTGTGTTCTGGATATATTCAGGGAACCGCGCATGTGTTGTAGGCAATAAGCGGTGCCATCGCCTGAACCTTGTTAGCAATAGGCGGTGCCACCGCCCGAGTGCAGTGATCCAGAAGAGGTGCTCGTCCAGAACCGCTCTATCAAAGACTCCTCCAGCGCGGTGCCAAGTAGGCCTTGTTACAGAACTTGATTTTTTGTGATTTTTTGCAAAAGTAGGGTTTTGCTTGCTTTCAGCCCTGCACTGTCAGGCTTGTTTGTTTGAATCTGAATGCTCATGGTTGAAAATTTTGTGGTGAAAATTTGTTTGATTGAAAGAATTCAAAAGCTAGGTTAGGATTGTTGATTATTCGTTTGCTTTCATGCTTGTTGGTTGTGATTCTGAAAGGAATTGTTGAAAGTTTAGGTTTCAGTTGGATCTCTTTTCGCTTCATTTATAAAAACTGAAAGAAAAACCACTTGATTATCATCTTAATTTCATTTTTTCCATAGAGGACTTCTTTTTGCTTTTAAAATTTTGTTTGTTTGTTGAAATTAGGTCATTATTTTTACTGAGCATAGGGCACTGGATCTCTGATTAGCCTCATAAGCTTTCATGTTCCCTTTGTTCTTTTGTCTCTCTTGCATTAGTGCTGTCTCATCAAAAGAAAAAATATTGTAGTTTTAAGTTAGATCTATCTATGTTTCAAAGAAAAATCGAAAAAATAGATTGCATATGCATGTAGACTGCTTGTTGTTTTTCTTTTAGGAAAAGAGACTCTTACTCATCTGATTGCTTTCAAAAAGAAAAATGAGTTTGGAATGTGTGCGGCTTGTCTTTGGATTTGATTTGTTCAGAGTAGTTGTTTGGGAATTTTTGATTTTCAAAACAAAAAGAAAATACTCTCTCTCCCTCCCGTAAGTAGGCATACCTCAAACGGTAAAGTGAAATATTTGCATCTACATATCTTCATGGTTTTACTTTTTCTGTGAAAACTCGATGCATTCACCTAACCGTCCACTTTAAAATTAACGGTAGTTATAGGCTTAAAATTTACATAGAAATTTGAGTGATAGGCTAGAGACGTGTTTGGGGGTCGTTAAGCGTAGGCGCTGTCGTTACTTGTCCGCACTACATCCCGGGACTCGCGCGGCTCTTCCACGTACCGTCGGTATATCGAACGGCCTTTCACGTACCCTTGAGATATATAGAAAAGTACTTCACGTACTCGATTGTATATAGAAAGGCCCCTTGTGAACGGCTGTGCATTTGACAGCACTACTACCGATTTGAGCTCCCACGTACCTTGTGTATATCGGGAAACCCCACTAGAATACCTTATCTATCTGAGAAAAGCCTTTTGGCCATCTTGCTTGGAGCTATACACCGAAAACAGCATTCGGGGAGATTACTACGCACGTACCTACAGTATATTGCGAGTGGCACCTTCTTGACAATCCTGGTGAGAGACCGGACTATCTGAACTCCTCGTGTCATTTAAGTTTGCTTGTTTGGCCTGTAGCTTGAGTAGGGGAATTTTTGGTGTGTTTTTTCTAGTTTTGAAACCCTAGGTTAGATAGGAACTGTACAAACTGGCTGAATTGAGACAGTTCAGAAGAGTACGGGGCTTGCCACCTGATTTTACTCCTGTTTTGGGAGAAGATCCTATGGAAGCTATCGACCAAGGAGCTACTACCAACTCCCAAGAGGGAGAAAATGTGGTTGCAGAAAGCGGAGATCCATATCCTTCGCACGGTCCTCCCTTGGCTCAACAACATTCTAGGGGTAATACATCTTTCCATTCTCCCATAGAAGGCCATGTTGATGATACTACCCATCCAGATTATGGTCCCAATGCTTTGTTTTGGGATACCTCTATGGGACAGGTTATTGCTTCGTTTGGAACCCGTCCAACCTCTTCGAAAGAAATTTCACCAAATGAAGAAAAACGTAGACAATACCGGACAGCTATTCTCCGTGCAAGAGAACTTGAGAAGAAAATAGATAACATATTGGGTACACCACCACCTCGCTCAACAATTCTTCCTCGTAATACAGACCCTTGGCCTACAGGATATCGCTCACTTGTTGATTCTATGAAACCCATTAAACCTATTCTAGATCGCGCTGTGACTCGGCGTAATCCAAGTTAAACCACCAACCCCACCACCTCCCATATTATGTCTATTCCAAATCCTCCTAGGTCTTCCGCACCTAGCGAACATCATTCAATTCATGTTTCATCAACACCTTCTAGTGTCGGGGAGCAACCCCCGGCACGACCTATGTTACCTGTCACTGGAGTTGTAGCTAGTAATGGACATACCTCTAGTATAGAGCAATCTGCAGTCTATGTCCCTCCTACCCATACGAATGTGATTAACCCCCCATCTGGTTCAGGTCAGCCCACACAACCTGTAAGCAATCAAACCTCTTGGGGGTATGGTTACACAGCAAATCAAGTACCTATAGGAAATATCAATTACCAACCCACCCCTACAGGAATGCCTTATGCTGGAATTCCATAACCTGGTAATACTTTCACGCCATGGGGGCAACCTAATTGGTCCTACATGCCAGCTATGGGAGGGATAGCTATAAATACTACGGGAGGTGCCGAAGGACCACCTTACGGAGGTCCTCCCTCTGGGGGGCCTAATGGTCCTGGGGAGCCTAGCGGCTTTCCTCCTTATGGTCCTAACGATCCTGGAGGTCCTGGGGGCGCTGGTGGCTTCCCTCCTAATGGTCCCGGAGGGTCTGGTGGCCTTCCTCCTAATGGTCCCGGAGGGTCTGGTGGCCTTCCTCCTAGTGGTTCCGGAGGTTTACCTCCCAAGGGTCTTAGAGGGTTCGGTGGTCCTCCTCCTGGTGGTCCCGGAGGCCTTGGTGGTCCTCCTCCTGGAAGCTCCGGTGGTCCTAACAGTCCCGATCCTAGAAATCAACCCCCTGTAGGTGGATCTTCCGGGGATTCTTCATCACAACAGCTGTTTCAACAACTTGTATATCAGTCTACTTACGGTCCTACTGGTACTTATATGCCCTATCAATACTAACAATATGTACAACCTAATCGCCAGTTACCTTTCCTAGCAACTTTGGACTTGCCTGATTTGTCCAAGTTGATTAATGATCCCATTCAACATAACCCCTCGTGGCCTGCCATTTCAGTAAAGTTACCATTGGACATTCCAAAATTCGATGGGAAGCAGAGAGATGATCCAAAAAACCATGTCATGACATTCCATTTGTGGTGTTCTTCGAACTCCCTAATGGATGATTCAGTTCGTTTAAGACTCTTCCAGCGAACTTTGACCGGTACTGCCGCGAAATGGTACATTGAACTTCCACAACATTTGTTTATGGATTTTGGTTCTTTAGCAACTGTCTTTCTTACACACTTTTAGCTTCCTATCCGCGATGAAACGGGTATAGATCTCTTAACTTCTCTACGTCAAAACACCTCCACGCACATATCAGATCATATCCATGAGTGGAGAAGGCGGAGAAGACTTATTAAGGCTCCTATCCCAGATCAATTGTTAGCTGATTGGTTTACTAAATCTTTGTTGCCTCCAATAGCCCGAGATGTGGCTATGGGCGGTGTCATTACCGAAGAGCAAGCCATTAGCCGAGCCCAATATCTGGACTTGGTATATTCCCAGTCCGGAACGTTGTATGACTTGATCCCTCAAGCTCCTCGCCCAAGTACCGATCTTGCCAAGCCACCAGCAGAAACCCCTGTTGATGGGATTGTTGGTTCAATCCAGTCCCCGCCAACAGCAAAACCTGCCAAGCAACCCCAGACTTCCACCCCTACTCCTTCAACTCCCAAGGTTTCAGCCAAGATAAATTCCATTCAGAGTACACAAACGCCCGGCAACAATAAAAAGAAAGGTAAAGCCAAAAACAAAAAACCTGGAAACCCGCAGGAGAATCCAAAACCAACCATCAACGAGAATGATGAAGGGAAAAGAAAAGCGAAATATCCATGTCTGCTATGCGGAGGTGACCACTTCACGAAAGAGTGTCCTCGTCATGAAGAAATCAATCAATTTCTAAAAACTAATCCCGTGCCAGTGGTTCTCACGGATCCTTTTCCCTCTCAACAACAGCTGATAGACCACATGTCTAATCAGGGAAATTCTAGTTCTTCAGAGGAAGTTCGCATGATGTCCTCGGACACTATTAATTTGCAAACTCGAAGTCAAAATTATGACAAACCCACAAACAAGAAATAAGACAATTTTTCTTCAGGAAAAGCTCCCTCACTGGTTCTCCCGAGTCCTCGTCTACTGGTCCCCTAACCATTGAGAAACCTAATCTCGACATGGTTTTGCGCCCACCCAAGAGTACTCTTAGGAAGGTTCTTTTTAACCCCAATGCCCGAGCTGCCCAGTTTTATAATGTAGTTGAAGATCTTGCTCAGGAACCATGTGCAATGTCTACCTTGGAAGTACTCCAAAGTTGTCCAACGCAACGCAAAAAATTGTTAACCGCGTTAGGAGCTTCAGACCCGAACAACACTAATTTGATTCACTTTAATGTCAACAACTATAAGTCTAGACCACCTCACAAACTCGCTTTCGAAATCATAACGAAAGTAGTCGGAAAGAAGGTCTTTAGAGCTGTCTTAGACGAAAGAGCTTTAACTTCGGTTTTGTCCCTGTCTTGTTGGAAAGCTATTGGATCTCGCGAGCTCGTAACATCACCAACGACTCTGAAAGCCTTTAATGGACAAGGTTTCCAGCCCCATGGTCTCATACTAGCCCTTTCAGTTGAGCTTGGAGGCAAAACCATTTCCATTCAAGTGGAAGTAGTAGATGCCCCGTTAGACTACAACCTCCTATTACGAAGAAATTGGTTTTACGCTATGACTGCTGTCACTTCGACGATGTTTCGAACCGTCCAATTTCCGCATCTAAGGATGATTGATACCATAGACCAGCTCTATTTCTGTACGCCAGATGTTACCACCCCTACGGCTAATAACATCCCTATGTTAGGCCAGTCCCCTCCTCCTTACTAGTCGATTGGGGTAGGCATGTTGAAGGATTCTTCCCTTATGGAGATTTTTCCGCCAAACCCTCCTAACACAGAAACGGTGACAGTAAATATGATTTCTTCGTTTGATTATGATCCAAAGGGAAAACAAATTGTTGGGTCCACCTCGTTGAGTCCGCATGAACCAATGTACAACGTTATCCAAACCCTTTCCGATGACCACACTAATGACCTTCATCTAATGGCTTTGGACCCTTACCACCTGCCCTACTAGTTAGAACCCTCTCTTCCTAATCTGGACTATCTCTCCCAGAGTTTTCCTTCTGATGAGTCCATTATGGAGATCATGAGTAGGAATAAACCTACATGGGAGGATCATCATCATAGATCCTTGTTCCTCCCCAACACCAGTTCGGTAGACCATGATTTTGCATCCCTTTTTACTACTAATATTGTCAAAACACCTCAAACTCCTATACTGTTGCAGAACATGGAATCTAAAGGAAATCTATGCAACATTACTCAAACAAATCTAATTGACATATCATCCAAGCCCGGCACCCTTGACCACGTTCATGTTGGGCAGAACTGCTCAGCAGAAGAATCTGAAGCATATAGAGCACTTTTCAAAGAATTCTGAGATGTCTTTGCCTGGTCCTATGAAGAAATGACTGGGATAGACCCATCCATTGTGGTTCACGAAATAAAAACCTATCCCACTGCAAAACCTGTCAGGAAAAAACTGAGACAAGTCCATCCACGAAAAGTCGCAGCTATCAAAGCTGAAATAGAAAAGCTTCTAAAAGCAGGGTTTATTTATCCCGTACCCTTGACGGAATGGGTATCAAACGTAGTCCCTGTCAATAAAAAGCAAGGCAGCATTAGAGTCTGCATCGATTTCAAAGATTTGAACAAAGCTTGTCCCAAAGACAACTTTCCCACTCCGCATATCAACCAGATTATCAACAACTGTGCTGGAAGTGTCATCTTCTCGTTTATGGATGGTTTTTCGGGTTATAATCAGATTGAGATTTTACCCACCGATCAGCACAAGACAACAATTATTTGCCCACGAGGAACCTTTGCATACAAGAAGTTACCATTCGGCCTAAAAAACGTTGGAGCCACTTTCCAGCGTGCTATGTCCTATGTGTTTCACGATATAAAACATATTGTAGAACGGTACCTTGAGGACCTCCCAACTCATTCACAGCGACAAGAGGACCACCCTAGTCATCTTAGAGACATTTTCCTGAGATGCCGTCATTATAACATACGGTTCAATCCTCATAAATGTGTTTTTTGCGTCAAAACAGGACGCCTGTTAGGTTTTGTGGTTTCTGAGGATGGCATTCGGATAGATCCATTGAAAATTGCCGCTATTTTAGCCATACCAGCCTCAACCAACCTTCTAGAACTCCAAAGTTTGCAAGGGAAGGCAAACTTCCTCCGCCATTTCGTTTGTAATTTTGCAGAGAAAACATACAGTTATATGCGTCTCCTTAAGAAGGACACTCCGTTCTTTTGGGATGACAAAGCCCAATGGGCCTTTGATAATCTCAAACACGCTCTGACTCACTCACCTGTGATACAACCCCCAGATTATTCAAAGGATTTTCTCTTATACATTGTCGCCTCCACTACTACCATCACTATGGTTTTGGTGCAGGAAAATCCCGACGGTCAAGAGCACGTGATCTACTATGCTGGTAAGAATCTCATGGATTCCGAAACTCGATACTCACGCGTGGCGAAATTAGCATTGGCCACGGTCATTGCTGTTCAGAAATTTTGTCACTACATTTTGCTCCGCACAACCACCGTATTGGCAAACTAGAACCCTATGTATTACATCCTAACTCGTCAGGTGCTTGAGGGCAAATATTCCCGATGGATAGTCATCCTACAAGAGTTTGATCTAGAATTTGCCAAAGATACGTCAAAGAAATCCTTGGTCTTTGTTGAGCTCATGTGTGATCTTCCCTGTGCTTCGACGGAATCTGAGCCCAGTGATTCATTCCCAGATGAATTCCTATTCTTGATAAGCACTACTGACCCATGGTATGGAGATTTGCTCATTTATCTCCAGACACAGAGATTTCAGCCCACTCTATCCCGTGACAATTGCCGCCGTATTTGTCACCACGCAAAATACTACCTCATCTTGAATGACACTTTGTATAGACGTGGTATCGATTCCGTTCTCCGACGATGCCTTACCCACGAGGAAGCTGAACAAGTTTTGAATGACTGCCACTCTGGAGCATGTGGTGGTCATCTATCTGGGATGGCTGCAGCCCAAAAAATCCTTCGCGCTGGCTATTTTTGGCCTTCAATCTTTAAAGATTGTCACGAGGCTGTTAAGAAATGCCCACCCTGCCAACATTTCTATCCGAAAAAGTGCACCCAACCCTGCTCCGTTACACCCCGTCATTTCCATTGGACCTTTCGCCAAATGGGGGATTGATTACATGCATTGTAATCCTACCTCAGCCGGGGGGCATGGTTACATCATCGTAGCCGTTGATTATTTTACGAAATGGGTTTAGGCTATGCCTACATTATGCAGAAGACGGTAAGACTGCGGCTCTCTTCTTGTTTAATCATGTGATAGCAAGATACGGAGTCCCACAGTCCATAGTTACGGATCTCGGATCACATTTCCGCAATCAAATGATGGAGGAATTAAGTGCCAAGCTAGGTTTTCGTCATGAACACTCGACGCCCTATTATCCGCAAACTAATGGTCAAGTCAAGGCCATTAACAAAGTTTTGAAAACAATGCTGCGTCGAATTGTTGGAGACCATAAATCCAACTGGCACCATATTCTTTTCTCCGTTGTTTGGGCTTACAGGACTTCAGTAAAAACAGCTACTGGTTTTACAACCTTCTACCTTGTCTATGGACTAGAAGTTGTCTTGCCTATTCAATGTCAAATTCCATCCTTGAAACTTGCCGTAGAACTTCTCCTAGACACTTCCGCAGAGGACGAATGATTTCTCTACTTGAACAACCTTGACGAAACTAGAAGAGATGCTGCCTTAGCCAATGAGACACACAAGAAATGCGTCAAGGCGCAGTATGAAAAGTTTGTCCAACCTCGTGCCTTTAACAAAGGTGACCTAGTTTTAACCTATGATCAAAGACATGACAAACTAGGGAAAGGGAAGTTCGAATCCATGTGATGTGGTACTTTCATTATTTCCAAAGTTCTAGAGAAAGGGGCCTATGAGCTCGCGGACTATGATGGAATCCCCTTAAGACAACCTTGCAATGGGTTGTACCTGAAGAGGTACTATGCCTAGATCTTTCTTGTATAGTACCTTATATATATGTATATTACTTGAATTTTTAGTGTGCTTAAGTATTTTCAATATGGTTTTGAGTTTAGTGTCCGTATTTGTTTATACCATGTTTTGGTCGTGCAGAGCAGATGGCTTTCTACGGCTTCGCTGATGGTGCTTGCCGCCACACCTTGAATCTTGCCTCAGTTGCTTGGGTTCTCTATTCCCCAACTTACGATTTGGTCAGTTCAGGAGCGGTTTGTATTGGTCCTGCTACCAACAATATCGTCGAGTATCAAGCAGTCATAGGTCTTCTGACTGAAGCTGCCTCCCAAGATGTTCGTAACTTGGTAGTTTTGATGGACTCACAACTAGTGGTTTGTCATTTAAACCATGTCTATACCATCAGAAATCTCGTGCTTCTCTGTCTCTTCCGGAGGGTACGTTTATTGGAGAGGTCATTTGAAACAATTACCTATAGGCATATCCCTAAGGAAGGTAATGCAGTTGCCGATTCATTGGCAAATTACATCCTAGACTGGCATATTGCCCATTCATAACGTAGAAATCAAACATGGTTCACTGTAAATAAACTGTAAAAGACACATAAAACTCATGTAAATACATTTTCCATTTGAGACGCATAAACACCAAAAGTAGAAGTCTGTATATATATATATATATGTAAAAGTGTTTAAATAGGTCACGAGACCTCATCTGAAGCGCTCAGGCTTTCAGGCAAAAAATCATATTACAAAAATCCCGAAGCTATCTATCAGCTTTCAGTAATACATCATGCGGCCTATCATATAGTGATGCTCGTGGTAACACATGACCGCCTGGACTACTCGACGTAGCAGTCTACTGAAACGACCTGGTACTCCTGTAGTGGGCCTCTGGTACCTCAGTGGGAGGTCGTCGATCGAGGCATCTGGTATATCTAGAGTTAACCTCTCAAGGTTCTCCTCTAGCTGCCCCGTCACATCATCGCCATGTGGAACAAAACGAGCTCCAGCTCGCCTGTCTAGTGGGGAGGATCCCCCAGGTCGTGTTGCTCCGACATCTACATGAAAACATTTAAGTCTTGTTACCACACATAAAAAATATAAAACATTAAAACATAAAAACACAATTGTCATTTTAGGGTTTTTTGTTTCTTACCAATGTCGCCCCACTGTGCACCAGGTGGAAGCGGTAGATCAGTGTCACCCCTGAAATCAGTACCCGCATATGCGTAGTCCTCAACCATGAGGAGTTGGTCTCTCAGCCATCGAAAAAATGGGTCTCCAAACTTCACCCTGCCCCTACCTGTTCCTGTGCAAGCCATGATCTAAACCCACCTCAGCATGCGAGGGTCTCTCGCCCTCAACTTTGTGAATACTACCTGGGGTCTCAGTTGGGGGACCCGCTCAAAAAAGAAACATGCTAAAATGGATCCAAAACCAAACTGCTTCAACTCTCCTTGCCGACACTTGGTCAGCTGATCTTTGAAAACCGGTAGTAGAGCCTCCACCCAGTTGAAGACTGTGGGTGCCATAGCCTCTATAGCGTAGAGCATATGCGCTCTAGATGCCTAATGAACCCCTTGGCTCCCCGCCACTCTCTGCATGGTAAATAAGACTGTGCGAAGAGGGCCATCCACCACTGCTTTGATGAGAATTTTCTTCCCGGATGTTCTGGTCCCGAGAATACAATGGCAATTTATTAATTCCTGGGTGGTGATGTCCCCTCCACGGGAACCCGTTAAAGAGATGGGAGCACCCCATCTCGATAGGCCTGTCAAAAAGTAGATATCTTCTACTTCAACTGTCAATACATGAGCACCCACCTCAAAATACTGTTGCTCCGGATTCCACATACGGAGAATATGCTCCAATAAACGCTCATGTGACACCATGTTGGGTGTGCGAAAAAACTTCAGAAGACCACAGTCCCTCAACGCGACTATACATCCCGCGTTTCTTTCAACAAATGCATCATCATTATCATGTTGCCTCTCTTTCCAAATAACCATTTTTGACCAATGGAGACCTGCCAAAAAACAATCATAAGGCCAATTTAGAAACATCAGCAACCTTTCAAATCATCAAAATTTAGCTAATTTGCCTTGTACATATGTTTTTCTTTAGCCACGGCCGGCACTGCTCGAGTCTCATTGAGGACAGGGGGTGGCACCGCCTGAGTGAAGTGTTTTAGGCGCGGTTCTTGCGGGGTACCGCTTATCCCGCAAGGGATAAGAGCAGTGCCCGCATTCAAGGTTTTAGGGCTCACTCAAATTGCCCAAAACACCCCCAAAAATAAAAAATGAAAGCATAAAATGAAAGAGCAAGGTTCAAGTTTTTACCTGGAACTGACGACGCGTAAATCCGACGGTAGATGCTCCCGGAATCACCAACTGAAAATCTGGCCAAGAAACTTCTCCAAAGACTCTCCACTATTAGTAAATGGTAAAATGTTTTGTTTTTTACTATTTACATAACTTTTATAAGCATTCTAGGTTTTGGCATGTCATAGTTTTGTTTTTAAAATCATTTATTACAAGAAAACTATCAGTCATGATCCTTTAATGTCGTTTATTGGAGAGTTTTGACAGTTGTTGCAGGATAAAGAGCGGTAGCAGTGAATGTTTTTGGGAGTTTGTTTTTGACTTTTTTGTACTACCATAAAACGGAAAAAGTCTTTGAGCATTTATTGCGACACTTTGGTCATGCTCTCAAAACTTAGCATCAAAGGTCCGAGTCCTTTTCCTGATTCTTTTCAGACTCATAAAATCCCTTATCGTGAAAAGAGACCTAATGGAGTCTTCTTTAAACTCTTTTTGGGCTCCTTAAATACGAAAAGATTGTCGAGCGATCTTGTATTCTTCACGCTCGTTAAAACACTTGAAGAGTCATTCATCTGACGGTGGGTTATCACTTTTTCGGTTCAGATGCACTATTTACGAAAAAGGACTCTGTCGAGTCTTCTTCCGTGGTCGTTCAGACTCTCTAAACATGAACGATCAAGTTAACTTTCATTGGACTCGTTAAATTAAACATTGAGAGACCCTCTTTTGGGAACGAACCCCTCCTCTCTCAGGTTCGTAAAAAATATGAGTTTGGACTTGTCTTTGGACAAGCTACAACGAGTGTTTCTTACCCTCTTTGGACTCGTAAAAACGAAAAGAGGCACTCATCAACCATGATGGGGAAATTAAGCGAAGGGAATCATTTTGCAAATAAATGGCAGTATGTCGTTACCTTTGAACATGGCACTTGTCTGCATATCATTTCAATCAATTGGGTATCCAGCTGATTTCCATGACGATCCACTTTCATGAGTCATGTCACTCCTTTGAGTTTTTCAAAAGAATGCATTGTCCACCGTCACACTATGTGTTTGTCTGGTCTAGTCATGCTGCCAAGTCTTTTGTCGTGCCGCTCGATGTTCAAAGGGAAGTTGAAAAAGTTTACCTCTGCAGTCAAAACAGTCTCTATGTCAGTACTTTTGAGTCAGTCTTATGGTTACCTCATACACATCATTCCAGAATTTTGTTCTGAGTTTCGTGTCGTCGATGTGGGATTCATCATGGCCCTCCTTCGACGAGACTATTCTTGTCGACATCAGCTCATCATCTGGGAAATAGTCTTAGAAATAAATTTAGTACCTTGAGATTTGTATGCCTCAATGACAGATTCTCTCACTCTTGACATAGGTTCACATCATTGACCTTTGATCGATAGAATCGACTGGGTGTTCGACATCAAGACATCTATTCACACTCAGTAGATTGTACTAAGGTACCTTGGGAATCATTGACATCAATGGTGATCTCCCTCGCACTTGTTAACGGTTCACATCATTGTTCGGTAATCAAGTGGTTTCTACAATGTTCGACTTCAGAACTTTGTAATCACATGGATATAATCGTACTTTGTGGAAAACAAAACGAAGACCCTGGGTACTTGTTTAGCACTCGTTGCTTTCCCCAGGTTGCGATGGATTTTTTGTATGTCTAGCATGGATCCACATTTGTATGGTCGTGGCTATGCTCAAATTTGCATCTGTATGACATAGATCTGCGTTGTATGTCTGGTAGCTATGTCCAAGTTTGAGTCCTCTATCACATGGATCTACGTTGTATTCTAGTAGCCATGGTTGTTTATTCCTCTCATGGATCTGCCTTATATTGGTCTCCAGCCATGAGTTGGTTACATTTGTCTATGAGTCAAAAATATTGATGTATTACAGATGCCTACTCGACGACACTCTCCGATCAAGCTAACTCTTACCTCGAAGTGACAACTTGTTCTCTCAAAGCTCTCGCTTATCGTATCCCTCTAAGCTTCATGCTTTGGGGGGTATTCTGTGATACCCAAATTCTGTCACCAACATGTGATGAGATCCTTAACACCTATGTTTGCCCTAAATCCCAAACTTGGAGTGGAAACATGCTCTGGATGTCAATTCTACATAAAAAACCCTAGCACCGCTTTTTCCCTTTAGCTGATGAGCGGTACCTTGTTCAACACCGCCCGAGTCCTGTTATAGAGAAACGGTGCCACCGCGTATGTGCTTTGTTCTTGAAGCGGTTCTTACCCTTCATCGCTCTGTCATAAAGGTATATAAGCGGTACCCTTGGTAAAAATGGAAAAAAAGAGGATTCTCGAGGCTTCTAGAACCTGAGCCTCGTGTCCTACCTTATCCCTATCAATCTGGGTTGGTTGGAGTCAAGATCCCTCTTGGTAGGATCTTATGGCCACCTCACCCACAATTCTCTCAATTATCCCTATCCATTGAGCCCTATAAATACAAGCTCATGTCCCATAGTTGAGGGGGGAGAACTGAATGGTAATGTTATGATGTTGAATTGACTATCTAGCTCAATCCATTGGAGAGCACAAGAGAGCAAGTTGGAGCTATCGGGGATGAGGTGTTTGTCTTGTGGAGGAGTTTGTCAACACTAAGGCAATGGTTGTAAGCTTCTTCATTGATTTCTTAATGCAAAGCTGATTTTCGACCACATATCTGTTGTACTGATCTCGCATGTATATGTTACTGGATTCCTTAGTCACTAGTATGAATGTGTAAATAATGTTCTGGTAGCTTTGATGTTCTTGTTTGTTTGACATGTTCTGCAGGTACACAGGTTCGTCATCAAAGCATTATTCCAGGTGTTTACAACATTTAGGGAAGGTTTTCACCCTCTATCGTTCACTTATTTGTTCTGGATCTAAACCATTCAGACCAGAGGAACAACTTCTGTCCACAGAAGGTGCAATATTCCTGACAACAAACCAACTAGTTTCAGATTAGCGTTGAGGGTTATATGGTTAGGGGATGACCCGATCTACAAAACCCAGCAGTGGTTTGACACGAGATCAAGCGGTTCTTTTTTTAGTATTTTTTGGTTTCTCTTATTATAGAATTTTCAGTGTAAAATGAAGAAAAGTAGAGGCCAATGGATTGAGATCTGGAAGAAAGGGACTAACCTGTAGATCTTACCTGGAAAACCTTGTATATGCCTTGATGATGATGATCCCTGCTATCCCGATCAATTTGAGAAGCTTTGAGCGAGTTCTATGTCCAACATTTTGCCCCAAGGAGTAAATGCACCCTCTCTCCTGCACAACAAACGTCAACCATATCAGATTTGCTGCAACATGAGAAAAAATCTAATTGCTACAGAAAAATAGCAAGAAGAAATCATAGATCGCAATGACACTAATGAAAACCCCATAATAAAAACGAAGACAATCCAAGCGAGTTGAGGTCCCCCAGCAAAAACTCCCAAGCTAAAGTCGCCCTCCTGTAGACAAGACAAAGATTCCTGAAAAAGATATAGATCTCACAACAATTTTCCGAATGCTAGGAAGCAAAAGACTTTCCAATCACCATCTAAGAACACCAGATGGAAAGGAGATCCAAGAATATCCACAAGAAAAGTTTTTCTATTATTCAGATCCAAGAGCCAAAGACCCTTTACAAATGAGAAGCTCTCTCCTTTAAATAGGAATGAGAGAACCAAAATCCTAACCACTTTTTAAACGAGTGGCTAAGATTAAAAGATACAAATGTCTAATCAATGGTTGAGATGAGCTCAACATACAATACATGGATCAATATAACAATATAATATAAAAGTGGACTAAATTACCCAAAGAGAGGGTACCCCACTCAACAAGAAATAAATGAAGCACATGGTGGGTCCATGGAGTGTTAACCAACTCCCTCTGGGTGTCCCCATGGCACAATAAAAGTAATATATTTTTTAAACTGTGAAATTGTGCCTCCTTGAGGAAATCGTGAGCCTCCGAGAAGCTCCAGAAAATAATATTAAATGCCCGAAAAAAATAGATGTGGGCCCAATCAGATGCTGCAACTGCTGGCGAAGATGTGGAGGACATCACTCTCATCATCATGACTCATCCCATGCCATTTCCTTACCTCAGTAGCCCAAATAAAATTCTTCAGTAGCGATTTAATCATTTTTTAATCTGCCTCGAGAAAGGTGAACCTACCAAAACAGCCTCCTAGGGTGCCTGCGTTGTCCAACTGACCCCACCAAGCTCTCTGGGAGGGGGGTACTATGGTACAATCAAGTGGTTGGACCCCCTATGCCCCATACAGCGCCCTAGGAGATCCAACAAAATCATCTCCGTGCTCAAACCTGCCCTCTAGTGAAACAAAACTGCACCAAAAAGGTAAAATGAGCCTGATCATCTCTGTAAGTGCTCGGAACTAAAAACAAGCTCTCACTGGACTCAAAAAGTCCAAATCCATCTAAGGTATATACTCACCCTCTCAAGGTCACTGCCTAATCATCTACAATATCAAATAGACAAAATAATAACCTGTAAATGACCAGATACCAATAATATAACTCAAGCTGACATCCATTTGTTGCAAGTGTTAAAAGGCTAAGACATGCTCTACAGATCATTTAAGTAACAATCATAACAAGTAGCAATCACTTCACTGGCGGCACATCAACCAAATATATATATAGGGTTTTATTTATTATAACTCAGACCAGACTTTCAAGACTATACTCACTTCATAGTTGTAGTCAATTTGCTAGTGAAGGGTGAAGGCTAACATTCACAAGGCTAGGACCAAGGATGACCACCAACTCAACACTGTGACACTTTGGATATGGAAAGGGAATACTCACTCTAGCCATATGTCGGACAAACAACAACAAAGGGGATGGCAATGCCTCACAAATGGGTGAACTACTTCAGAGGTGCTTACTCACCTTGACAAATGCTCACAATCCAACTCAATGCAAGTAAGGCCAACAATCTTTAGATATAAATTTTAGGAACCATTGCTTTTGGGCCTTCGATTTTCCATAGCCTTTGTCCACATAGTTTTATACGGACCTTTATTATTTTAGGCTTTGCATACATGTATGTTGAAAAACACTACTTTTCATGAATGCTTTAAGATATTTCATTACAACATTTTTTCAGAGCCAATTTCATTAGGCTAGCCTTGCATTCATGTATGTTTAAAAACACTACTTTTCATGAATGGGATTTTTCATAGATATTCATTTTATTTCCAAATACATTGTATTGATGGCAGCGCTACTTGTTTTAGGCAAGCAAACACAACCTAGGCAACTCAGAGCCGAGACACAGATAAACAGGGAAGCTTGTCCAACAAAGGCTCTAGGGGGGAAAGGTCCTCCATGCCACAAGTCAAGTAGTAAGTCGGGCTAAAACATAATTGGAAGGTAATGGATGGGTGGAGACAATGAATAATGAAACCAACACTAGCAAGCCAAAGTATGGTGAGAATGACTACCTCTATTCTCCCTAAGGAGGGTAAAACCAATGAGTATAGATCAAGAACTTCCAGTTTTGAGTACGGACATCAATACATAATATAGATACATCCAAGTTCACATATTTATATGACCACCAGACCATGAGATACTAAATGCTAACACATGTCACAAAAATGAGTATAAGAGCTATGATAACCATAACACAATATAATATAAGCTGAGTCATGATCATGCAAATAATCCATCTGAATCAATATCTATCCAATGAGAAAACACTGATGCAAATCTGGGCACTGCTAACTGCTCTGGACATGGCTAAATGGCTACATCAGTCCTCAAATCTAAGTGTCCTGAGACTCAGTCTTGGCATGGGAGAGTACTATAGTTTATCAAATAAATAATGATCCATCATAAATGCTCATTTCAGCATCTCATATGTTAATGTAGGGGATCTATCTGAAGAATGTATTGAATCTAAAAAATAGAATATGGTAGCCCGGCTACTATATATGTGATAACATCTGGCTCCAGCTGGGACAAGTGCTCTGCTAAATAGAGCGCTTGAGAACCTCAGAATCCCTGGTCTTCGCACTCTGCTACTAGCATCTTCGACCAATCCTTCCATCCCTGCAACTGCTGAAAAAATGTCACCAACTTCCCGCAAAATGTCCAAAGCTATACCAAACTCACAGACCGGTCGTCAGAACAATATGTGGATAAAATAAAGTACTTAAAATAAAAATGCGTGAAATGGAAAAGCAGAAAATAAATCCAATCTATAACCATAACCTTTTAAGAAAAGCTTGATTTTTTTATTTTGCAGGGAAAGAAAATGTTAAGACTAGAAACTACACTAAGAGCTTTGAAAAAGCAAGCTTCAGGCAAAGACAAAAGGTACAAGACTAAAAGCTACACTACTGCCTAAAAGGCTTATTTCATTCTACCTACCCTACTCTAACCAATTTAGACAAGTGTTAGGTAAAATCATAAATCCAATGCAACCACGTGCTGAACGAATCTATTGAGCTTTCTTTACAGTTAATGATACAACAAATCAAAGATGGCTTGTAAGTAATGTGAATGAAAATTGAAGCCATTATAACTTGTTGTTTGAAAATCAAAGAAAGATATGGATAAAGAGAAATGAAATCATGCAAGGGATGAGATTGATTGTTGCAAACTTCTTCCACCCATAGATCGATAGGATCATAAAAGGTATGCAAGTTCATTCTTGATGAAAGAAGACAATATGATTCATGACTCGGCCACTCCAAATAGTTCTCTATTTTCTCCTCTACCCTACTAGGACATTCAATTCTATTCACTCCAGAAGGAATGGGAGAATCAAATGGGGACAAGTTGTAATGCAATGAAACTGTGAATGAGATCAAGCCCATTTGTTGTTTAAAAATGGAGAAAAGATGAAATTGATCTTTATACACCTTCTCCAACCATCCATAATACAGATTTACAAATTGAAAAAATTTATTCATTACGGATGACTGAGAAGAGACATGATGTGCCTTTTCCCCAATTACACGCTTAAACTCCTGATTAAAGATTTCGAAAGTAACAACTTGATTGAAAGACAAACCCATACAAGAATACTCAAAAAGTTGGGACGGTGGGGTGGATTGAAAATTTTCTCCCCGACTTGGAATAATTGATCTCAGAATTTGATGAGAGGAAAGAGCTTTCAAATTAATTCTAGGAGTGATTTCAAGATTTGAAACAAGGTCAGTATCCACACATTGAACCAACATATTCTGATTAAGGATTGGATGAAGGCTTCTATCGATACTATTTGGACAAGGATCCTCATTGCAATGTTCTTGATCAAGTTCACTTACAACCGTATCATCACGTGATTGTTGTTCTTTCAGCTCTAGATGAGGAAAAACATCAATAAGTTCGGTTTCAGTTTCCCTATCACTCTTACATGCATGCTCTTCAATCACAATATGACCACAAGATTGCTCTTCAACGGAAGTTTGATTGATTTCATCTAAGTCTGAATCCAGATTCAGATGGCTTGAATACTGACTCAAATTATCGCCAATTAGGCAATGGCTATGGAGTTTCTCTTCTAAAGTCTCTTTAGCGGACTCACAAATGGAAGGCTAAACTAGAGATGTTTCCTGATGGTGATTGTTAGGTTCCCTTCCACGGATTAAATCCAAGACTTGCTCTGTGACTGCTTCAGGTAATAATAATAGTATCTCGTATGATTTGATTGATATCCCTTTTAGTTTCAGCATGAGGTTTTGAAACAGTATTCTCAAAGTACTTTGTGACATTCTTATGGATTGCAGACACGCTCATAATTTGGAACATTTCAAGAGAGGAATGATCCAATTGAGAAAGAAAATTGTCAATATACTAATTACAATAATTGCTAGATTCACACTCTAAGGAATTATCAGTGTTCCTAACCCACTTATCTATTAACAAATCTATGAACATGTCATACCCAGTGATGGACTCTGGTGCTAAATGATCAAACCATAGTTGAACATCCCCTCGCAAGGATTCTCCTAAGGCTCACAAATAAACATCTTCATTGTCCACACCTCTAATTGAAATCTATACCCCATTGTTGAAAAGGAGTTTCTACTACCACGGGGTTTAGCGGCCAGGCTCATAACCTGGGTTTTCCTGAGAAAAACTGACACTCTTGACAAGTTCTCACAAAAAGGTGCACATCCTTGAAGAGGTTCGGCCAGTACTATCCTGCTCTCATAATATTTGTGGCAGTTGTTCTAGGTGCATAATGTCCACCACAGACACCCGCATGCATTTCCTTAATGATGGTCTTGGATTCCTCCACATTGACACATTTCAAAATTATTCCATTGGGGTTCCTCCAACCCAGACCATCTTGAGTTAATATGTACTTCTTCGCCTTCAACCTTAAGGCTCTCCTTTGATGACCTACCAAATAATCGGGGCAAGACAGATTTCTTAGAAAATAGATAATATCTTTATACCATTCATGGTCTTCATTAATATGCAAAATATGAGACTCCTGCTCACTAGCACGATTAACTGTATGGCTATTATTTTTCTCAATTAATAATTTAGCCAAACCTTGACCCTTCACAATTTTAATGGGTTTGATCTCTAAGTCATATTCTTGGATCCATGAAATCCAATTTCCTCTAATACCTATACCATCTACTTGCGATAAGACATCCTTGATTGCTTGATATGGCACAAAGGATTTTATCTTGGAGTACCCTATGTAAATTCTGAAATGTTTTAGGGCTTTGACTAGAGCGTAGGCTTGTTTTTCTGATTCAGCATCTCTCAAGTTTTTACTCATAAAAGCTATAGGTTGTTCATGATTTTCATTGTTCTTTTGTAACAAAACTCCAGCAATGGTATCCTCAGAAGCGTATGGATAGATCATAAATTCTTTGTTGTAATCAGGACAAGCTAGAACAGGAGGAGCTGAAATGGCATTCTTTAACTTAATGAATGATGTTTCACAGGTTATATCCCAGACAAATTTCGCATCTTTCTTAAGAAGAGCATTTAGAGGCTTGGCCAACTCTGCTAAGTTCGATATAAATCTTCGGATGAAGTTTATTTTTCCAAAGAAGGATTGCAGAGAAGCAACATTATGGGGCACCACAATAGTATTGATGGCTTGGGAGCTCTCAGGAGCTATCCTGATGCCTTCTTTAGACACAATATGTCACAATAGCTTACCTTCATCAATTCCGAAAGTGGATTTTTTGGGATTCAAAGATATACCAAACTTCCTGCATCGATCAAACACCTTCTTTAAATGTTTCACATGATCATCTTGCTCTTTGGAAAAAACAGTTAAGTCATCTTGATAGATAGCGATAATCTTTCCAATGAGATCATTGAATGCTTGATCCATAACCCTTTGAAAAGTTGAGCCAACGTTTAATAATCCAAAAGGCATTATTATGTACTCAAAAGTTCCCCATGGAGTTGTAAAGGTTGTTTTTTCTCTCCTGAGAAACCATCTGACATTGACAACATACCCGCGCCTGTAACACTTTGCAGTAGGTTCTCCATGTTTGGCAAAGGGTAGTTATCCTTAAGAGATGCTTGGTTCAGATTTCTAAAATCTATGCATATCCTGATTTCACCGCTCTTCTTTCTCACAATCACAGGGTTAGATACCCAAGTGGTGTGTCGGATTGGTCGGATGATTCCAGCAACTAGCATTTTTTCAAGTTCCTTTTTTTATCAATGGAGCTAACTTAGGATTAACATTTCGCAGCTTTTGCCTATAGGGTTTTGCTCCTTCATTCAATGGGATAGTATGCTCAATAATGGCAGGATCAAAAATCTTGAGATCGTCGTACGTCCAAGCACAAACATCCTTGTACTCCCTAATTAGATTTTCGATAACTTTCCTTTCTTTTGGGGAGGCGTTCTTTCCAATTTTAATCATTTTAGGAGAAACTGAGCTTCCAATGTTAATCTCTATGACCTCATCTACTGGTGCAGCACTTTTACCCCTATATTCATCATGTCTATTGAAATTCTTCTCTAAAGGGATTGTTAATTTCATAACCTCAACATCTTGCAATGACAGGTTGTTCACTTTGTCTTCCAAGTCAACATTGTAGTTCTGAAAATTATCTGAGTGCTGTAAGAAGGCAATGATTTGGGCATCATTGTCAAAGACTTACCAATGATCCTGATTGTCAAGGACTGATGGTCTAAATAACACTTCGACTTTACACTCCTTCTCCTTAAGGTGGTTTGGGATTCAAAAGTGCATGCTATCATTGATAATGCATTAGCCTAGGTGTTCTCCTCTCTTGGAATTGCTTGGATTGCAAAGGCATCGAACATTTCAATGGTATCCCAAACAACATTTCTATAATCTCTAAGTCTATTGTTTTTGGCCACAAATTGATTTCGGATAGGGCGACGAATTTTTTTGGTCATAGTATTAGGAATATCATTAGTTGCAGACATCGTCTCACTATGAAAGGTTGGTTTAGGAGCTTCAATAGCTAAATTATTAGGGGGTTCAGAAGAATGTTCGGGATTACTATCCACAATCTCCCCTATTAATTGTTGATGAATAAGCTCCTGTCTAAACCTAACATCATCTTCATCCTCAGAATTAGAACTACCTACTCCCATAAAGAAAACAGGCATATAATCATCTTCCTTTCTTTCCTTGTTTATTCTTTCAACGCCTAGGATATCTTTCCCATAAGTATTCTTCAGCCTGTATTCGTAGGTTTCAAGGTATCCATCAATTAAAGGCTCCCTACAAATTCTTATCAAATTCCCATCGGAATTGGGTATGCAAGCATATGATAAATCCATCCTCAAGTATCTGCCCAACCCTGCAGCCCATTTCCTAGATAGCAACATGCCATACACAAGAGGAAGATCAATCACAACTACGTCCATCATGGTATTTAAATTAGGGCAAGCAAATAAAACATCCTTCAAATTTTTTAGTAGGCCATATGCTTGAACGCTCCTAGAATCAATTCCACAAACATTTCCGTATGGGCAAGTGACTTCTAATCCCATTTCTTTCATAATGCTTAAAGGCATAACGTTCATAGCAACACCCGAGTCTAACATACAGTTATGGAGTAAGAGGTTGTTGATCTGTAATGTGAGATAGAACGGAGGGTGTCCTCCACTCTTCCTCTCATAAACAGCTGTGTGAATCTGGATAGGAGGATCTACCTCTACCTCTCGACCTCTAACACCCTGGACATGACAAGACTCATAGACAATCTCGGGAGCATTTTCTACTGGGATATTATCAAAGAAATGTTGAACTTTATTTTAACAGATGGTAACTTTACTAGTTCACTCAAGGACACATTTTGCATGGCCTTATGCAATTCTTGTTCTATGTCTATCCCTAGGTCATAGTCACAAAGATCATGTTCTTCTGATTCTTCCTATTCTACAATTATATGCTTATCTAGGAAAGGCGTTATGTTTTGCTCTTTGTTTCTGCGTTGGTAAACTTGTGTGATAGGTTGCGTCATTGTGCACACCAATTCTTCTTCTTCTTCCCAATCTCCTTCCTCTAACAAGATTCTACTAAAATCCTCCTCATCGGTGAAGTCTTCAACCAAGTTTATGCCTTGATCCTCGGGGTCAAAGATTTCAGGCTCTTCTTCAGGTTCCTCACAGATGCTCACATTTATGCTCTCAGTTGGCTCATTTCTTCTATGGTTTTCCCTATTCTCATCTACAGGCCCTCTTTGGTTGTTCCAATAAGGTCTTGGGCCGTAGGCATTTCTGTTCCTATCATGTTCCCTAGTTCTTGCTATGTCTTTTGTGAACAATGTGAGGCTTTTCATCATTTCAAACATTGCCTCAAGAGTGGGTTTCTCCTCAGTCATAGGTTCTTTAGCGTTCCTAGGTTTTGGATCACTACGAGAAGAAGAAGGAGAGTAAACATCTAAGAAGTTCTTCTTTCCCATAGAGGCAATGTTAGCTTCATCTTTTTTGGCCCAGGTTTAAGCGGTTTTAAGGTCATTAGGGTTCTTTTCCTTAAGATTTAGACCAAACCATCCTTCGAAAGCATTCAAATAAAGTATGAGGATAGCTTGAGCTATCAGTCTTAGATCTTGGGGAACATTTGAGACAAGTTTGACAAATCTTACATTGAGCTCGTGGATAGTCTCATCTTCCTTCTTTTTTATCTCAAACAATAAATTTAGCAAGAACCTATTATCTGGATTGGATGACCAATCTTCTATAAGCTTTCTAGTAAAGGTGCCATACCCATCTACCGATCTCGAATGCAATCTATCAAACCAACCCTGGGCATCTCCTTCCAATGATGCTTTGAGGACAACCATATAGACATCTTCAGCTTCTGCCCTATATGCATCCATGTAATTCCATACTGTTTCAATATGCTCTTCAATCGGGACCGTAGAGGATCCATTGATTAATATCCCGAATTTTGACCTAACACTAATGGGCATAAGTCCCATTGCATATGATGTTACTTTGATGTTTATGTTTTGTATATTGGTCGTAAGGCCCACTACACATGCGTATGATGATTTGTTAGATATATTGGGCGTAAGTCAAATGCATATGCTTGTTTAGCATGTATGTGATTTTATATGTTGGGCATGGACCCTCATAGACAAGATTATTGTCATAGTACGATGTACTGGATATATTATGTGATTCACCTTAAAATGCATATACTGAAGTGATTATTGTTATAGAATGTGCAGAAGACTGAATGCACGATTGAATTATATAATGTGTTTGGCGTGGAGCCTGAAGCAATGATTATCCATGAGTGATGAGATTTTGTGTTGAGCGCAAGCTTTGGAGCACATGAGTGATTTGATTTTTGTGTTGAGCGCCAGCTCTGGAACACATGAGTTATGAGATGTTTGTGTTGAGCATAAGCTCTGGAGCACATGAAATATATGTTTATGTTAGGCATAAGCCTTGGAGCATTCCAAATTGATGTTAAGCATAAGCTTTGGAACATCGGATCCTTGGCCATTGTATCCCTAGGTGTATTATACAAGTACATCCTAGCATTAGTGTTGAGCGAGAGGCTCTGGAATTGCACTAAGTGTAACTCCCAGTTTTAGCGTTGAGTATGGGCTCTGAATAGCGCTAGGAGTTACTGAAAATAATTGTGTCGAGTGAAAACGACTTTAAAAAGCACCGACCTTATCTTACTTATTTTTAAGTTGATTAAATGAAATTTCGAATTTCTACGTCTCATCAAGTACTGAAGAACTACCACGATATACAAGGTAATCCAACATGCAAGGAGGTTTATAACTACCTAACTTAGTTGACCAACCCTACCTGAAGGCCTTGATAAAGGAAATGATTATAAGCTAATGAAAGCACCATATAAACAGGATCAAGTTATATGATGCGTAAATAAATATTAACAATAATATATATGCATATATATATATATATATATATATATATATATATAGTTTATATATATTATGAATAAAAAGGTTAGTACATATATTAAATATAAGGAAATAATAATAACTATAATGATTAATGAAGAATATGTGTTATTATTTACTAAAAATGATTAAATAAATATTTAATCCTAAAAGAGTCAAATTAGGAACTAGTAAAAGAGTTCCTAAGTTAAGTATAATAAATTATTAACTTCACATAAATCAATTAAACATTATTTTCAAGAAGATAATGGATTCTTGATCTAACTGAAGTTTAACTGCCCTTTTTCCTAAAGATTGTCCATAAAAACCTAAGCTAAGGAAAGGCTTGGGGATCCAATCTGATCTGATCATTATTCCTAATAATTTTGGAGAGCATTTCCAAAACGAAAAGCAATCTGGTATAGAACCTGATATTCTAGATAAGAGAAGCCTTACCTTTAGGAGCTCTAGACTACTTGCATGTTGGAACCAGCTCGAGGGGATCCAGATTAAAACCAGGAACGGTTTCGGGTCAGGGTTGGGAGGAACGTGGTAGTTCCGGTGGTTAACATATCTGAGATCCGAGATATCTAAGTTTTTATTGATTCTATGTGTTTAACTGTACAGGGTCTTCTGCCATTAAAAGATGAAAAATTGTAGGTATGAGGTCTTTACCTTCTCCAGTTTTACTAATACATGTTTACATATTTTTACTCACAATATTCATGCTCTAATTTTGAGAATCTGTGTATTTAAATACATGCTTCAACTAAATTTCCATTTGTTTAAATTATCAAACTTAGTCTGCAATATTTAGATAATCTCTAGGGTTAATTTTTATGTTGAAGGCTAATCTATTTGTTTAAACTTGAACTCGGCCTTTAATTCCTAGAAAGGTTTTCAAGTTTAAATTCTCTTAGCTTTTGATTTAAACAATTCTAGAAAGTTTAGATGTCAAACAGTTTAATTTAGATTCAAAACACTAGCTGTTAGATAAACTAGCTACTAGATCTTTGCCCAAACATTATTATAAACTAAACCAAAGATTTAACAAATCTAGATAACATAAACCTAATCATAAACAAAATACATTTTAAAACTCTGTTCAAAACATTAAAAAATTAGTAACTACATATTTAAAAACAAACAAACAAGAGATCGAATCTCTTAGCTCACTATTTCAAAATAAATCAAAATGTTGGCAGATTTCATATTGCCAGCAAACACATTGTCCCCAAAACATAAATACTCATAAACACCAAACATAACATTAATAAACACTGTAACTAATACCATAAAAACAAGTATCAAATTTACCAAAGGCGTGAAGCCCGAGAGCCTTTCCACTTTTATTTCCAAATCATGCTATGTAAATATTAACACTTAAAAACCTTATTTCATCTAGCCCAGCCATCGAATCCTATAAAGGATTAGCTGCCCGGTCTGTTAATCATTTACAAGCAAACTGCTACCAGCGAATCCCATCTAATACATTTCAGTATAAAACATCCAAACTAAACAGAGTTATTCCCAAACGCATCGCGTTAAGTGGAATCCCAAGAACCAATACATAAAGACCATTTTAAACAAGGAATTATATTCTTTAAAAACACAGTCACAATAATTAAAATACCTAGGATCGAATCCTGTGAACACACAACGAAATACCAAAACGTTACAAGTTGTATCAACCACGAAGGGTTTTGCCTTACAGGCTTCCCGTAATCTTTTGTGGGAAAAACACTGTATATCAACTATAAAACAGAGCTACGCTTGTTCCCAACACCATCACATGCACAGTCATGATTTACACATAAAACCATTTAATTAATATACACAGCGTGCGTCGTAAAAGCTAAACCCTGAGCTATGTAAGAAGTGACTAAACTATAAACAAACCAAGCCACACTATCATCTAAACAAACGTGTTCATTTAAAAACCACACTCTGCTACCATACGCATAAGATACCAAACTGTGGCATCATTTGTGCCATTGCAGAGCAATGGAACTATAAAATTTAAAGGAAAATGCATTATAAAAACACAGAGCCATCTACCCAAACAAGGATTTCCATTAAACCAAACTAAGAACCAAATCCATTTCGTAGCAAAGGATAAACTTATACGCAGAGCCGAATAGCTGTTAACCAGTCGAACATATCGAATTTACAAATTGGCAGAGCCATGAAAGGCTTGCACAGTCGTGTATACCAAATGCCAAAACAATTTAATAAAATCCCTAAACAGCGAAATGGTTCAACCATACGTCTCCCCACACCCAAGTTTCAAACCCTCTACTAAAACCACCCAGCAAGTGTAAAGGTCATTGCCAATTCGGGGCTTACCCGGAGTTAGGTTGCGCAAGCAACCTACAACTCTGCCTCTAAACCACGCAGAGTGCCCACACTCGGCTCACCTGCACAACAAAATGTTATTATCAGAAGTATGCAAAATCAAAGCAACAAATCAAACAAATAAACGCGAAGGTGCAAACCAGGGATGATTACATACTTGTCCATAAGCTCATAGCATGCTGGTTGCACAGCATAGACGCACAGCTCCCACCTGGAGCATAAACCCTCTCTCTCCACCACAACGAAAACCAAAAGAATGACATCAAAACCCTACCACAGCGCCTAAGGCAATCTGCTCGCGTTTTCCAAGGATTCACGCTGTTTCCACCATCGTTTAAAAACCCCATCGCCCTAAGTCTTAAACCCTCCACCATAGCAATAATGCAAATTTTGAGCCATATTTTCGATGGCATGGTATATATCATAACATCATTCCCCCCCCCCACATTATAGGTTAAAAACATAAAGTTTACATACAAGGTTTTCAAACCTTCAGCACATAGTTTATAACGTGCAAATATATTTTTATATCATAAACCCCTTCTTACCATAGATATAAGGTATAGTCTAGGTTTAGGACTTTTGTCCTCTCTTAAACTTTTATGCATAGGAATAGTGTTGTTTAGGTATAGCTTGTTGTAGATGAAGGACGTTGTTTATTGCCACGATCATACGACTAAGTTCATTGGCGAAATCACCTGCATAAGGAAAATAGAAACATGCATTAGTTCATGAAGAACTAAGTAAACCCCGTAGCATAGGAACCTTACCTTTCCGAGTAGATCTTTAAGGGACAGAACCCGGCCACTACACCCCTTGGCATACAGAGGTAAGTCAACCTCTTCATAATAAACCATAAATGGATTTAATACTCATAAAACAAAAGTAAAGCGTAAAACAAAATAAGTATCATCAAATATCAGTAACTAATATAAACAAGAAAAGTAAACTTATAAACATGTCGAAGTAATAAAACAGTATCATGTAAAGACAACATCATCATACAGGAAACACATATAGGGAAATCAGCCTATAGAACTTAGGTTCAGTTTTAGAAACAAGTTTTATTCCGCAGTAGAAACAGCGATGTCCTTGAAGTTTAGTATTTTATTAGCCTACGAAAAAAAAATTTATTTATGAATTTTAGGGACATTACAATTGAATCTTGGCAATTTGTCAAAATACTTCCCAGGCATATCGTGAGGAGCACCTTGAATCAGTGAGAAATCAAAAGGAGAAGGCCTGGATTGGCTTCCAAAACGCCTAGGTCCTGCGAGAGGATTGGTGTTTGCCATCGGAGAACTTACTATGGGAGGACTACTCGGAGGAGTGAAAGAATTCGAACTATTGGTTGGAAAATTGGGTTGAATAAAAATGGGACTTGATTGAAAAGCTTATGGAGGGTTATTTAAGATTTGTCGAGGTGAATTAACCGCCCTCCAATAAAAGTTCGAAGACTGATCTTTAAGATTTTTATTATGATTGCGAACGTACGTCAATGAACTTTCAGGAATATTTTGACTGCGAAGGTTATACTCGTGGGTAGGTCCCTCAAGGCAGTCGCGTTGCGAAGTCGCCAGGTGAACGAATTGTCGTGTTCACCAAAAGGTTATGTCGTGAGAGAGATAGAAACAAAACAGTGATTGTGTTTAAGTAATTGAAATTCAACCACTGGATTTTAAGACCAAATGTGATATGAATGAATAGTAATGTAATCGCATTCACAGACACAGACACCGGAGGTACGTAAAATGAACCAAGGTAAGCCTCTACCTTCTCAACAACGGCGCCAAAAATGTTATCATGAATCTTGTAGTTGCCCCGTGAGATGATCCTATTCAGGACGGCAGAGGAAAGGCAACTAAAGTCGCAACTTACAATATCCAAAACTTTCGAAAGAACTCAAGATGTCACACCAGTCAAGGATATCGACACTTCAGACCCAGTGAAAATACAGAGCCCAAGGGGCGTCCCTATGACCAAGAAAACCCTAAAATAGGGAAAATGAATAGATGACCCATGGAAACTTGGTGGAATCTCTTAGTGGGATAGTTAATTAGAGTTTTAAACAATTACTAAGAGATTTCGAGTATCCAGGTGAAAAGCCCTAATTTTACCCTAGGGTTTTATACAAAAAATTGGGATCTAGGGAAAAACAGTGAAATTTAATGAAATTGGATACTTAAACTGATTGTTGGATGCAAGATTAGGAAAATGAAAGCAAGACCAACAATACTCAGTTTACGGTTTCTGAAATTCGCACTCCTCCCAAGGAGGGCGTTTTCCCCTCAGAAGCAAGCCAGTGCTTAGGATGGGCAAATAGAGTTTGATGACGATGAAAATTGAAACTTAGGGGTTTTATGTTTATTGCAAAGTGGGTTTTATGTTTTATAGCTCGCCGCAAAACAGAACCTACAGATCTACAAAATGAGGGTTTTACAATTATGGAAATGATGGGCAATGCATGCAGAAAATAAAAGGAGAAATTACCTACGAGACGTACATGGATCTTCTAGATGACTTTAGAAACGATGAAGAATTCCACTTTCCCGTCAAATTGAGCCTTTTCGGAGAATATCTTGTAGTAGTTGAGCCACAGCCAGTCACCCTAGTGCCCCCTTCAACCTGCCAGATCAGAGAAAATCAAATGATAAGGAAAACGAATGAGATTTGCAGAATATGAAAAATATAGCAAGTAAAAATCATAGAGAAAGAGATACTCCCTAAACCGAACACCTAAGAGCCAGGACGATGGTGAGTTTCCCCACAAACTGGGGCCAAACTCTCAAAACTGAAACCGCGGTATTGGTCCTGGGCATGTCTGGAACAAATACAGACCAAGTTTCATTTTGAGTCACTGCCTTAAGAACCGTGCTTGACTTGGTCAAACTAGGTTGACCAGGTCAAAGTACACAAACTGAAGGTGAGAAACTGTATCAATATGATCCTGTAAGCATCCAGGGTAAGAAATGCTCCAATAATGTATATCAAAACCAAGCTTATTCAGTTGTTCATAATCATGGTCACAAATAAGAATAATAATAGTAAGATGTACTTGTGCTTCTAAAGAACCTTGGAACTTTTCTGGAAGTCTGCTTTTCCATGCCATACTTACAAAGGTTAAACAATGTGCTACTGCTGGGTGAGGATGGACAACAAGGCTAAGGCAAAGGGTAATGACTTTTGACTGACTTTGACTTCGTGATTTATCCGAATAATGACAAGTACACACAACCAAAGTGACATATGCATGATAGATTGAACAATAGGGAATGGCGATGTCTCACAGGTGGATGAAGTACTTGGATATGCTTCCCTTAGACTATAACAAGTTATCCTTTGCACTTTATTTGCAATATAGGTCAACCTTCAAAGGCAGGTGCCCTGGAAACCTTCTAGGCTCCAGTACTGACAAAGATCCAGCCTTTGCAAGCTAGTCTCACCCTGATGCCCTGTGGGGGCACATGAGCCGAACACTATAGAAGGAGTGAGAGCTCATCCTTTGACCATTAATCTTTTCAATACACTTTATATTTCAAAGATAGTAGCCAACCTATAAGAGCAGGTGCCCTGGAAAGTCTTCTGGGCTCCAGTAAATGACTAAGGCCTATACCCGCTTCCAGCGAGCAATCCATAGCCCCGACGGGTCTGCCTCTCCCTGCCGCCCCTGTGGAGGGCAGATGAGCCTTACATTATACAAAGAATGAGTGCTCAACCCCTTGGCCACTGACTACCTTTTAAACATTTATAACTTTTGCATCCTTTAGATATAGCTTTTATGCATTCATATGCTTTAGTGTTTAGCAACACTGTTATGGTGGAGCACTTGTTTTGAGAACTAAAGGAGAACTACCCTATGAACCCAGCCACACTGGCCAAGCCACATACTTCATAGCCAGAGACACATAGCAACATGGAGTCTATCATACATAGGGGTCACAATGGGGAAAATGATCTTCAATGTCACAAGTCTCAATCAGTCTAAGTCATGGAATAAAATCGAAGGTGGATGAACTGGATGGATGGGGACAAGTGACATGGAACCAACCTAGCACCAAGGTTTATAATTTGTACAAGCATGGCATGAGCAACAGTCTTCACATCAAGTCCCTTGATTAGTCATGACTCATAACACAGGTTAAAGCAATAATAGATATAAGCATAGGTCACCATAATCATCCTAACATGGTAAGCATAGGTTTCTAACATACATCATAGAGCAAAATCAAACCAAGGAAGTGTATACCTGATCTCACCAAATATACATGTCTCCAACTGATAGGCCCTTCTATAACTATGAGTACCAAATCCGATCTGCTACTCTTTTACAATGAGCTAGAGCATCACCAAAATCATCTCAATGGAACCCTGAATCTCAATCCTGGCAAGGAAAATCTGATGAACAAGGCTCTGGAATAACTGAAGTTGTAAAGATCCATGCTAATACCCCATGTGAAAAATAGCCCGGAATAGAAAAAGAGACAAGTCTGTATGCTACATCATGGTATCCCAGCTACAGAATGTATATGTGATAACAGGTAGATCGAGAATAGTAGCTCTAGAATAATGGTATTGTGATCAATAAGCAGTAGTAAGATCACCAATAGCTCACTCAAGTAGATAGATAGATATTTGGTCCTCATAATGGTTGGATAATTTGCCTTTAAATACATCTGATGGAGACTATTGCGCTCTAAATGGTGTAATCACCATTGTGCCCTTGATAGAATAGCTTCTTCAATGAATTTGTGTAATCTATGAAGTACTATAATAGATCGGAATGATCTATCCCCAGAAGTGATTAGGGCAGATAGATTTCACTACCGAAATGCACTTGTTAACCAAGGACTGTGCCCTCAACCCCAACTTCGCTCTCAGAGCTCTCGAACCTGTTTCTCAAAAGTGAGTAATAACATATGCATCTTGAGTAATTCATTTTCCTTCTTTTATATCCTCATTGACTCTTTTTCCCTCCTTTATTCTTTTTCCTCTTTATAATTATTCATGTCACTTTTATAAAGTATTTAACTTTATAATTATTCATGTCACTTTTATAAAGTATTTAACTTTATAATATTTAAGTGACCCCCTCTTTTATTTATTAAGTGAGTTTATAATATTATTTTACTTGAGTCACTTTAAATAAATGGGACATTACAGAATACTTGCTTCGAAACCTACAGAAGACACTTCCAGTGACGAGGATTACTTCAAGAACCGCACTCAATGCACAAGGAATCATACAAGCAGAGAGAGATCAACAGGATCCATAAACCAAGCCACACACATCAAAGCTGAGACACAAGAAAACATGGGGTCTTGTCCACACACAAAGGTCATAGTGGGGAAGAGTCTTCGGGTTCACAAGTCAAAATCAAGTCAAGGGAGATAGTTTCAGAATGAAATCACAGATGAATGGGAGGACAAGTGGAGATGGTGTCAGAAATAAGGGGAAATGATCTATGTTGTACATAACAGATAATCCTACTTATGAGAAAATACCAAGTTCTTGACACCAAAGCCATTTAACTACTTCAATAATCAGTCCTACTAAAACAACCAATAATAAATATAATCACCAATGTTAACATTGCATATACCCAATCACTTCTACCAATACAGTTAAGAAAAACAATGAATCTAAACCTCATGCCATCCACCTGGTTAGTCATTTGTATGAAATTGCAATCACTCTAACACTACATAGCAAGGAAGAATCATCAAGAGTTGGTTGCTCTGCTGCTCTACTAAAGTGAACGAAGGCATGAACAAGTATCCCTCAGGATGTCATGAACAGGACTTGAAAATGACACAGGTAACTTTGATGCTACTGCTCCAATCTAGTCTAGTTGCCTCTATATGTACCAACCAATGATCATCATCTCTCATGAATGCTTATCTCAATGTAAAGGACTGGCTTGGGACTGAAGTCTGCTCTAGAGAATGGTAATAGCTCCCAGCTACTAATAATGTGATAACAAAACCAACAGAAAAAAGAAATATGTACATATTAGAACCCTTGTCTTGTTTTCACATGAGTTTCAAGAGCCTTTATTTATATGAGGCTTCCTAGTCTTATGTAACTCAAGGCCTACCTTAATAAAAGTAAAAATGACTTAAAACTAGGATTTGTCACCAACAAGCAGGGTACTAAACCACAAAAGACTAAAAATAATGATAAAATAGTGAAAAAGGATTCATCCAAATGAAGTGATGAGCCGAGGGAGGACATCATGCCCCAACTAACCCCAACAACATAGATGATTCCTCAACATTCTCCCGCTTTCGCAAGGTAAGGCTTCTTGAAGAGGATGATGTCATGATTAAGTGTGCACATGTGAACCAAGAGGAGGGGTCATACAAGAAAAGCAAGGTCTAAGTGGGCATAAATGAGGTGTGCTAAATTGGGTATGACAAACCTTACACATCCAACCACCTTTTATATAGCATAAACATGAGTGCGGTTGGGAGCCCCTAAACCATGTGTCCTAATAGGTCCATCCCAAGAAGCATCAAACACCAACCTAGGGCACAAATGACCCAACATGATACGGGACTTCCGCCCATCAAGGGGCAATCAACAATTCCACTAAGCCAACACTTCTTGGAATGAAAACCAAGAGGACTTACCATGACCAAACCATGGGTTTTGAGCCTAGCTAGACTAACACTTTTACATAAACAAGCCCAGACTTGGCCTTTAACAATAGCAAAAGACCCCTTCATCCCAGTACATCATGAAAGGCACGTTGCAAGCAATCTAGGGCGTAAGACTATGCATCAATCCTACTCACCATGCTCATCAACGATTACAAGAGTAAAGTAGAATTTACAAGCATCCAATACACGAGTCAATAAAAAACATATAAACCATAAGCATGTCCTCTAGGAATGTATCTGATATAAAAACTGAAATGACAAGGATCCATCATAAGGCAATATACATATGGAAACTGATAAACAAAACCCAAAGATCTCATAGACATCACTGCTCTGATACACTTCCCTGCTCATACAAAAACTGATCTCAACCCTGCTCTGCTCTGCAAAAATAAGGGTACAACACCCCATACAAATGGTGGTATAAAAAAAATTTCTAATGCCTTCAATAGATCTTCAACAATAAGCTCTCAAAGTTTAACACCCTTTGAACAAACTTCACAAAAGGAAGGAGTCTATGTTATATAGAGTTTAGGGTCAAAGTCTCCTCAACATAAAATAATAATTCCATGTTTGAGATATTAGACCTCTCTCCTAGGAAAGCATAAAAAACTAATATCTCCTAACGGTACTTGAATGACAAGTCAAACAATGCATAAAATAAATAGCAAGTAGGGGCTAAGCCACATGTCATCATCCTCATGGTAGACATATCCATCATATATTGGTATGAACCAAGTCAAAAGCGTCCAAGTGGCACATGTGGCCTCTCCAGGTAAATCTATCCACTCAATCATCAGAAATGTGTGTGCAAGAAACCCTCAAATTATGGATTGGCTCACAATAAGATGAAGTGGAGGCTCATAACTATAAGTAATGGTTACATGCCAAAAATAGTCTACATAGCTAGAATGTCTCTCAAAAATGCCTCCATAACTTGGCATCCAAGGTAGCGACTCATCAAAGTATATGCAAACGGCTAGATCCATGGAATTAGGGGTTAACCAACAAGATAGTAGCATCAATCCTCATGCAAAATCATTATAATACTCAACTAACTCCATGAAGTAAAAGGATGGCCCCATCATACAAGTAATAGTGTACCTTCATGCCTCAACATACATGCCAAAAGTGGAGAACAAAGGGAGGGCTCCAATAGGAATGATAATTCAACATGTCATTACTAGAACCACATGCTACAAGCTACCATGTGAGCAGGGCATCCCAATGGCAAGCCCCCAATCAAAATAAACCATGCAAGATATAGTCGTTAAGAGGGTTAAACTCACACAAAAATGAGTGCAAATAAGCAGCGCTCCACTAGAAACATATAAGAATGATGTCTATGTGCTATACCAATGCAAAACACACCTCAAAGTGCCAGGGCGTTCCTCCTACATAGCCATGAGTCAGCATATGCCTACCTAGTGTGAGGGCTAGACCAAAGAAAAATAATGTGTATTGGTGGAGTGCTCCATCAAAATATGAGCCAATATACCAAGAACAACACCATATACTGCATACAACAATGTGATCTAGGGCACTTCACCAAGCCAATGTACATCAATAACCAACCAGTGAAACCGACCTTTCCTGATGTACTCTAGGAGGCATCAAACATAAGCAAATATAGGTGCAAGGGACAACTCTCCTGTAATGTCCTCTTCCAATTAGGCCTTGAGGCCCAAAACCGCTAACCTATGTGATTCCTGTGGGTTCGAGCGGTTACTGACAGCTAGGGAATCAGCTAAGGACTGATGCCATCCATAGAAGATCTAGGGCATCATCATTAGGTCAAGAAGGGCCACCGGGGCCAAAGGCCACCTTCGTGCATGTCATCCAAGCATTATTTAATGATGCATGCACTCTTTAAGTCTCCATCCGCATGCATGCAAGTCAACGGCAAATTAGAAGATAAAGTGACCTAATTAGGTCAAAGATTAGGGTTTTCGCAGTTGAACTTTATAAATAGAGGATAAAGCAAAAGGAGACTTCACTTTTGATTATGATTATTTTTGGGAGCTCTTGGATAGCAGCACAGCGTGCCGCACAGCAGTTGGGGTTGGAGACGAAGTCTTCAGCTAACGGGATTTCGGCAGTGAAACATCTGTCCTAGTCTTATTCAGGCCGTAAGGAGGGGGTTTTCAGCCAGAAAGCCCTAATCAGTTGTTGGGCCTTCAGATCTCAGCTTTACTCCGAAACTCAGGCACCATTCCCATCATCAGCATCATACGCCGGTACCCGGTGATTATCAGATCCATCCGTGCTCATCTGGAGCAGTTATCAGCAGTTTCGGGATCCCAGGGGCGTGAGCAGCTGTCTCACCAGAGCAAGTCGCTATCATGCCTAGAGGTCTCAGAAATCCCGCATGTACCAGGCATTCTCTCCGGCACGGGAAGGCTATCAGCCCTGCAAATCGGCAGCTTCATCGGACACCTCCTTCACTGAAAGCGTCACCCTTTTCTGACTGGGGTTCTTGCGGCTAGGGGTTCACCGGAAGCAGAAGAGATCTGCCCATCTCCGATCCAGTTCTCGGTGCTTGCATACTTTCTTCGAAGCAGTCTAGCCGGCTTATCAGTGGTAAGTGTTCATTCTATCAGACAAACCCTAACCCTAATTTTTCCTATAAAATAGGGATTTTTGCATGGCAGTTTGCATGCCCAGTTGTATCAGCATATTTGCTTAGAAATAGAAAATATCGGGATTTGGGATATTACATCTCCTTTAAGCACCTCAGCACCCAGCACAAGTGGTGGTCAACAATGTCAGAAAAGAGTGCCAAGGAAAGTATGTGCATAAACCATAGTGCCCATGTGTCCATCAAATGCTCCATCAGTATCATCTTGTAAGCCTCTGACAAATGTGATGAAAATAACAAGTATATCAGAATTGTGATAAAAAGCAAAGGGTGTAATGAAAATCACAAATGTAAGACCTCATATAAAATGAGAGGTAACAGGATCCACCTTGGATAAGCATTGATCATAAATGTAATTGTATACATGTTGTATCATAGTCCATTTGTAAACCACCTTGGCATCTTGGAGTTTCTTTCTCTTTTTACCATACATTGGTGTAACTGGTTGGCCTCACATCTGTCTCATAGTCGTTACACAGGACTGCCCATATAGAGTTATCTCACAGCTTCATAGTTTCATCACTCAATTTTGTAGATATTTTATATGTAATAGATCTGCACAATGTTGAGCTTATATCTGATGTCAAAGGTCTCTTGTTTTCATGGGATGCTTTGGATTACTTTATGGCTTCTGGTTTTATGTTTAATACCTCACACAGATAAGTAGCACTGCCCTAATGCTCACACTTAAGTTCTGTAACAGAACAATTATCTGTTGTTCTGTTCTAGTTTACTGTTATCTGCAAACCATGCACACAAACTCCATAGTTTATTATTATGCACAATAGCATTACACAATACTCTTTCACACAAACTCCATAGTTTATTATTATGCACAATAGCATTACACAATACTCTTTGGTTTAATCTATTAGTTTGTCTACTGCACAATATTCTTCTCCTCGCAAGGCCATTATGCTGCTTCCACTGTTCACAACCATATCCATTGCCTTGCTTCTGCACTACAGCCTGCACACCTTTAGCATAGTTCCTTGCTGTGTAGCAGCTACTGCAATCACATTTTGACTAACTATTAGCGCAATTGTCCACAGTGCAGAGTATTATGCCTTTCTGCAATCTTGGCAGGTTGCACTCCTTCAAGGGTCATGATACCCCTTGAATCCGGATCATTTCTGTAGCATTTTTCTATTGGTTGTGCAAGATGCCTCACTTTAAAACATTATGTACTTAATCTCAAAAAAAAGCACTAGAAGGTGTCATGGAAGAAATAAATAACATAAAGAAAAATCTATAATTGCATTTGTCGAGAGAGAATATCCAATTCAAATTTTACCTTCTCCAATAATGCAGTTATGTGGAGGAGGAGGTGCAATCCAATTGCCTTC
Organism: Pseudotsuga menziesii; assembly: GCA_001517045.1. Classification (NCBI taxonomy): domain Eukaryota; kingdom Viridiplantae; phylum Streptophyta; class Pinopsida; order Pinales; family Pinaceae; genus Pseudotsuga; species Pseudotsuga menziesii. The sequence continues at coordinate 186,393 of LPNX010995951.1, read as the reverse complement.
TGCATTTCTCATGTGCCTTCTATCAGATGCAAAATAGCGGAGGAAAATTGGAGCATGTATTAAACGGAAAAGCCTGCAAATAAACATTAAAGATTATCTTTTCAAATGCACCATAAAAATATATGAAAGTTGAGGTCTCATATATGAAGCTATTCATCTAAATAGTTAGATGAGCAAACACATAACTATCTTAAAACAAAAAATAATTATGTGACAAAAAAACAATCCCAAAAAAATGATTACAGTTCTCAAAAATGAGTATGCAATCAAACAAGACCATAGCCAACCATGCTTTGTACTTACTATTGACAAACTCCCAAGTGTACTCAATTTACAAGCTACCAATATTAAAACATCCTAAATATCTCGTTTAATGCTCCTATGCATAGGCATGGTTGTGTAGACTAAATGTAACAGTCACAACCTGCCACTTGAAGACTCCATTCTCAACAAGAACTCATTAGTCCATTAGCTTAAAATAATGTGTAGGTAGACTTTTTAGTTCTGATCAGAAAAAGTTGGTGTGGCAATGGTGTCAGCTATTGTTGCCCATGGAAATAAGAAGGGGCCTGTGTTATTGAAGGGTTGCCTCATTTCAATGGAGGTAATGCCATGTCAATTGAAACTCATTTGGATGCGTTATGGTGGTATATGGAATCTTGGGGTACAACTGATGAGGATGTTTTTATGCGTGCCCTTGGTGTTTCTTTAGAAGGGGATGCCCAGCTATGGTTTGAACATTTAGTACCAAGATCCATCATTGGGTATGACATGTTTGCTAAGTTGTTAAAAGATGAATGGGGTGAAAGCATTGATGAACCTTTGGAGCCTAAGTCAAGCAATGATTGTGTTGTTGAGGATCAATTTGATGAAGACAATCAATCTACCAATGACGAAATAACTAATGATTGTCCTAATCAATTTGATTTCTCCTCTCCCGTACCAACAGTGAATGTGCCTTTGATTCAGCTTTTGAAAGAGCCTTCAATTTATAGAAATGTCACAAAGTGCCTTAAGAATAATCATAATGAATCTCATGATCAAGTTATGTATGACGGTGAACAAATTTCAACCCTTCAAGATTTTTGACCTCAATATTGACATAGAAGGGGAAATTATTAAAATCATACAGGATATTCTGTCATGAATACCTGAAGAAGGCTTGGGTAGCGATTTAGATCTGACTTGCAAAAGAAAGCCCATTGATTATCATGAAGAAAATTCTGTATTTGAGCTTTCTGTCTGTAAGTTCATCGAGGCACTTCTTGATGAGCAAGTCCATAGTCATTGCATGGTTAGCAATAGTTCAAATCAGTGTTTAAACGATCCTAGTCTCGATTCAAAATATATCATTGAAGAAGAAGAAAATGGGGATCATAAGCAAATTCTGTTTGAGAAGTCATATGCACTTATCAATACTTTTCCTTGTCAAATGGGTGATGATGATTATTTGGACTCTGAGGAATGTAATGAGAAATTTAATGAAGAACAATCGCATGATGATAATCTGGTTGTGAGCCAACCTGATCAGGGATGTTCTTTGTTACAACCTTCAAGCTGTGTAATTGGTTGCAAAGTGTTGAATTTTAACATGTGTATGATATTCTTAAAAATTGCAGACTGTATTAGAGATAGGACTTGAGATATTAACAGCAGTAAAACAAGCATCACACAATTGAACACACGATTTTTCACAGGGAAACCTTTTAAGGACAAAAACCCCAAAGCATTAGTAATGCATCCTCTAAATGAGATGACTGAGTTTGTACATGAACAGAGAAATAGTTCTCAGAACTCTGAGATGAATGTATGAAAAAATTTCCAAAATTGAAGAAGCCCTAACAGGCTTTCACAGCTGCTGCTGCTGCTGAGTGGACTGTACTTTTATGGATGCCACGTGGACTTGGACTGTACCAGTGACTGTACCTACTAGGATGCCATGACTGTACCTTCCTGTGCATGCTCCCACGTCAACTTTACTGCTGCTACATCTTGAATGCTGCTGCTGTGGTGTATAGGGCTGAGGAGCAAGGGAAGACAGCCCTAGTAGGGCTCGGGGTCATTGCTGCCACCTCTGCAAGTGTCTGTTAATAGACTGTTACAGCCCTAATGGGGCTCGGATGCAAAAAGAGCCCTAGCAGGGCTAGTGTGCACTACTCCTCACCACCAACAAGGCTGTTAGCAGCCTCTTGCTGTTGTCCGTGACTGCTCTCTTTCCACCACACAGTGACTGTTATTTTCCACCGTGACTGTAGCTGCTAGGGTAGCCTTAACTGGGTTCAAGTGTATAGTGGAGAGCCTAAAAGATAGGGAAGCCGTGACTGTAGCAGTCACTTGCTGCTGCTGCCATGAAGGAAGGAAGAGCCCTAGCAGGCTGAGAGCTGTTGACACTTATGCTGCTACCCCATGACTGTTGGTGGGCCTAACAGTTGTCACCACCACCGTGACTGCTGCCTTCTGCTGCTCTCTCGTGACCACCACCAAGCCTTTTTCATGAGCTGTAGCAGCTCTGCTGCTACTGCTCTTTACCACAGAGAATATCCTCCACCACCGTGAGCTGTAGAAGGAAGAAGGAACCCCAAGCAAGCTTAAGAGCTGCAATGTTGAAGAAGAAGAAAAATAACCAGTCACCGAATTATCCCAGTCAGCCTCAGCTGCGATGATGATAAATACCAGTCACGAGTTGTGGGAGCAGTCAAGTGATAAAAGATTTGTAATGTTCTTCATTTATAGTACATCAACATTTAAGTTGGTTCCACATAATTAAGAGTTAACATTAGGGCTTATTTTACTTTTCATCTTTGACCCTTGACTTTTAATCTTTTGTGGTTCAAAGGTCTTCTTGGTGTTTGACTTGTGCCTCTTGGTCCTTCACTTGATGGTCACATGGACCAAGACTAGGGTTACATGGTCCTTCAAGTATTTTTGTGACCACAATGAGTTGTCTCAAGAGTTCTTCAGGGTCCTTGTGGTTCATTCATGTCCACTCAAAGTACATCTTCATAAATAAGGAGAATTATTAAATGCTTTATCTTGATCTCCTCGTTGCCACCAAGATCAGGTGCTAGGTCTCTTAACCAGCGGTAGCTAGTTCCTAGAGAAGGTCTCATAACCCATAGATCAAGGAGAGGAGTGCATCACTTGCCTAGACCCGGTCTAGGGCTTATGGTGATGACCTGGTAACTGACTAGGTGCCTCAGCCCCAGGCTGCATCAGATGACTCAATGTCAAATACTTGGTAACTGACCAAGCGCCTCTATTCTCATAGAGAATGGCCCTCAGCCCTAAGCTAAGGCCCTAGTCTCGAACTAGGATAAATTCCTGGTAACTGACCAGGTGCCTCCATTCAGTGAATGGCCCTCAGCCCCAGGATGAGACCCCAATCCCGGACTGGGTTAATTAACTGGTAACAGACCAGGTGCCTCCATTCTCCCAGAAAATGGCCCTCAGCCCCAGGCTGAGACCCCAGTCCCAAACTGGGTTAATTTCTCGGTAGTTGACCAAGTGCCTCCATTCTCCCAAAGAATGGCCCTCAGCCCCAGGCTAAGGCCTGTTACCACCTAAGTTGTACTTAGTGGTTTTTTATCAAGAGAGCCTGGTGAACTGAACAAGGATAACTTGTTCGGACTTAAGAAGACCTTTGGAAGTACTTCTGGGAAGTGCTTGTTGTACTATATCACATGTTCATAACCCATGGGAGAATTGTAATAAATGTTCTAGCATGATAGTGTCTGTAAAAGACTCGGTCTCTTAGACTTTATTTGTCAATCCGATCAGCCCAAGGTGTTTTTTCCCTTGGTTATTATTGGTTGTTGAATAAACGACTGATAATTTCTGAGTTTTTCACTCCATACCTCCAAAGTTGGGGTGGTCGGCTTGGCATTTAGGCCTATTGAGGTTATTAGAGTCTATGTGTCAATGTATAAACATGTTAGACATCATGGTTGAGTCATATGAACATGTCTAAGTCCCCCTAGGTTTTTTCAATTTTTCAAATTTTTAGTTTTTTCAGTGTTTTTTATTAAAATTTAATTTTTCAAAAACTTAGGCTATTTTTTAATAGTTTAATTGGAAAAATTGATTTTGTAATAAAAGTGGGCCAAATAATCAGTTTCAATCATGTAGGTGCCCATTTTCAAGCTAAGAGCGCCATGTAAACCCATGGACCTACNCATGGACCCACTATTTCCTAGTTTTGAGTGATTTTCCATCACTCAAGTCAGAAAGCCCCAAAAATCAATTATTGATTATTTTAATTATTAAATTGATGAATAATTGAGCAAA